>JARGYV010088745.1:0-18730 GCA_029532675.1 Ornithodoros moubata
AAAAAAAAAAAAAAAAAACACCATCAGCAGTGTCCTCAATCCCGCCATCCCTGTTTCGCTTACAATAACTTCGAACGTAGCAGAGACGCTTGTGGTGTGGCTCACGGCGTTTACCGCCCGACACCCTTTTCGCACCGAAGAGAAACAAAACAGCGTCCCATCACTACCGCCAGCATCTAGGACACAGAGGCAGGTGGAAATAGAAACCAGTGCAGGCGCCGCAGCAGAACCAAGTTGGCTAAAGTCGCTGAGACTGCAAAACCATGCCGACCTAGTAAGAGTGAGGCAGGCACCCCCTGTTTCCAACGTTATACTCATCCCTTAAAAAATTTCGGCTATTGGAGCCTGTGCCAAAAGCGACAAGACAGTCGTGTTCAAAAAACGCTGAAAGTTAGGACGTATGCGTTGGGTGTGTATTTACTGGACACCGCTTAAGAATTATATCTATAAAAAAAGGGCGCGGGGGATTGTAAAGATGTCCCCAAACTGATCGACAATTTCTCGATAGCACTTTGGGAAACGCCCTCAGACCTTTTCGACTTAGTTACAATGTGGAGCCTTAACGGACGCTGAGTTCCTTGATGTGCGGTGCACGACAGCTTCTTGTACTTCACGTCCATTAGGAATACAACAACGTCATATACTATGCCACAGTAATACTACCGACACCTACCGGGTGAGGAAACACTAAAAAATCGTATTTTATACTTTTAAACTTAAGTTGTATCTCGGCACGATAGGCAAACGCACAGACAGAGTTACGTGAAATTAAATGTCTCAAAACTTCACAACAATCCTGGCAAATCTTGAGGGAAACGAACGAACAAAAAAAAAAAATTCTACGTAATGGAAGAATGACTCATGAAAACAGCAACAGCGAGTGACACACACGCTTCCATCCCAAAGGAACAACCAGCTACACCTCATGGGGTAGTAGCCGCCACACTTGGGCCTCTTCAGAGGCCATTTAGCCCTTGGCAAAGTGGCCTCGAAATAGTGCCTTGCCCTCCCTGTATGGTCCGCACATGGCAAGAGGCGGCCATCAAAGGCCCTTCCCTGCAAGATCGTCCGCAGCCGCCCACGTTTAGCGCCTTAGAGAAACAAACGGACAGGAGGCCGTGTAAAAATCCGGGAGCCCAAGGCGTAAAATCGGAAGGCAGAAATAGCTGTTGGATTCTTTCCCAGGGTCACCAAAGGAAACCGACCAGACGGACGTATTTCATTTTCAAAGCGGAAGACTTCTAGAACGGTATACGATGTGTAAGCACTCAAAGTCGACGCAGAATTTTCATTTTGCGTGACGGAAAAGTAAGTGTGCTCGGAGTCACTAAATGCGCTACGCGTAGCTTACTTAGTGCGCTAGAGATAGATCGATAGGCACTTCGGACCTTCATTTCCCTGGGGCAGATTCGTATAGAGCCTTCGTCTAATCGTACCCTTCGGCGCCGTAATTTGTTCCTTTCCTGACCAGAAACGAGGCCTCAGCCACCGCCGCTTGAATGATTTAACAAATAGCGATCACTGAAAATTTTTCTTGGAAAACGAAATGTTCCGTGCGAGAAATGGTGCTCACACTCGATCACTTCCATCTCTCCGGTGCCGAATTAATCACCATGAATCCTTTGCCCTGTTCGAATATAATCTAATTTTTATCACAAGCCCCTGGAGACTATAAAGAAGAAAGGGGGAGGCAAATGACGCAAAAGTTTCAAGCCGTTAACTTCATTACCTCTGCCGGCATTTCTGGGTCCATTACTCTCAATTACTACCAGCAAGACCTTCCGCCTTCAAAGCGAACAAAAATTTAAAACCTTATGCAGATTGGTCTTTAATGAGGGTTAGCGGAACAGCACCAGGCGAGGGATAATGCCCCCATCCATCACCAGAAGGCACTGTCAGCGCAAACATTTCGGGGAAGAGCTGCAAAGCCTGCGTCCTAGCCAATGGCCGCGCCACTTTGCAACGGAGACGACCCAAAGTGGCATCACTTTAAAATACTCCAATAGTTGGAACGTGTCTGACGCGAAGCTCAGACGCCTGGCCGCGTTCCACCCGGGTACGAGGCATTCAAAGCTCCAGAGNAAAAAAAAAAAAAAAAAAAAAACGTGGGTCAGCTAAAATTGGCTTTGAACCGATACAGTGTGTTAGTTCCCGTGTTTATGGACGGATTCCTTCCCGTTGAAAGAAATACACAGCCTGCTCCTATTGTATTTCCTTTCACGATAAGCAAAATATTTGCTGGCGAGTGATGGACGTTTGACATCCTTCATAAAGGGCCAGTTTAAGTTGGTACAAAGGAGTCAGGGACCTCTGGCGAAGATTTTGTTTTATGCCCAAATGATTTTCATACGGAATTTCAATATGTATACAAGCTCCAAACGAAAGCGAAAAGAAAGCGAGCTTGACATGTGATGTATTCCAAAAACTTATGTCATACCCCTTTGTAGAAATTACAGGTTGTGTCTGTCGCTTATGATTGCCCAAACACATCTGGTCCCCGCTGCTTCACGTATAAACCTGGTCTCGAAGTTTCCGTTACGTACGACTGCAGTGATTCCACGACTGTAGGTCACCGGGCACTAAGGTCGAGGAGACCAAGTAACTGGCGAACATCTGTGGAGGATCCCAAGAATTGAGCTGCAGACGAGGTTGCGACATTTTTACTCAGCAGGAACGGTGAATAGGAAGAAAATATCGAAAATGTTCGTGCACAAAGGACAACAAACTTGCAGATGACCGCCTCTAGAAAAACCAACGTCGATAGTGGCCGTCAGAAGCTCTAGTTGCCAAGCATTATAACGCGGTCACTGCGATCAGATGGCTAAACACATACCACTGCTGACGTCAATTTATCTGCAAAATACCGACCGCCGAACTACGGATTCAATGCCTTTTTTTTTCCCCCGAATCCCATCCACCCATCCATCCAACGCTTATGTACAGACGTACATACGTGATGCCATAGCCACACACTGTAATTAGTCCAACATTGATTAAGTACTCACGATGGGTCGCTGGTGTCACAGCGGGTACAAAGGGCGGCAGCGTCAGTACAGGAGCCTGGCTGCTAACGTCGAAGAAAGACGACTTGGGCGGCTCTTTGTCGCCTGAACCGTGAATATCATTGTCATCGCCGTCGTCGTCCTCGTCTTCATCCCCAAAATTATAGTCCGCCACTTGCTGTTGGTGGTGAAGCTGACGTGTCGTGCGGGTATGGGTGTCGTGGCCCGACGGCGTCGGCGTAGTGGTTGGCGAGTGGTCGGACTCCTCTGCAGCACCGAATAGGCCACCGAAAAACCGCTTGATCCGTTTCAGGTGCCATGTACCCTCCCCATGTTTATGCTCAACGTCGCCGATCACAGACGGCTCCGTAGGTTGGCTCTCTTCAAAAGTGAGGTCAGTGTCCTGAGCCTGGAATGATCAAAGATCCTTGTCAATACCCCACGCCCATATTCTGCGGCGAGAAATACCCAACATAACTTTTAGCGCTGTATGTAAGAGCTCATGGAAGAAAAATTTTTTAACACGTGTGTGACGATGAATCAGTAAACACTAAGAGTATAAGGGGCGAAAAAGAAAATAATCGAGACACGATGCTTTCGAGAAAACTATGAAAAGAGAATGTCGTTCACTTCTTCCAAAAAAATGTCTCAGGTACCTGCATGAACCTACTCATTCACTGATGAGCCGCAAGCTGTCAGCGTAGACAACACTCATTTTACAACGGCCCGGATGCAAGCAGTGAACGCTACAAGCTTTGTGCTGTCAACGTCGAGCAAATATTCGTCAGAAACGCTGAAATGTATCCCTCTCGCTCAAAGCAGACTGACGTATTACATTCAAAGGTCGCGTGTCTATGCCTTAGTAAGGGACTTCTATAAAAAATGGTAATTCACACAAGAAAAAAGTAATGACCTGGGACTAACACGAGTTATTGCCGCTGCCTAATTGGTCCAGAAACAGCTCTCTTGGAGCAAAAGATTAATGAGCGGGGAATAATTCCAGTTTTGCCCTTGGCAGTGGTAAAGAGAGCACTCGCTCGGAGAAGTCCCGTACGCTTCCCAATGGAAGAGCCACGCGAGTAGCTCCATCTGCACAGGAGCGCGGAAGTTGGCATGTCAGGCGCCTACATACCAGGCTTTGCCGCAATCGAACACCTACGAAGGCGAAGCTAGTTTTACAGGATCTTGTTCTCGGAGAGGCTTCGAACTACCATCCCGCTGCCGAATGTACTACTACTTCTTCCTGTACTGTTATGTATCGTAACATCGTGGAACAACCAAGACTTCGCAAAATAATTTCTGCACTGGTTCATTTCACGCTTCCTGTACCTTTTGTTTTTTTTTTTTTCTTCGCCCAAAAGTTCGGTTACGTTTCCTGTACTCAAACGTCGAAACGAAAACAAAAAAATTCCCAAAAAATTCAGCTTAGCCCAAACGTGTACCGTTTGAGACAAATGAAAGCTTCAAACGTTTACGGAAATCATATTTCAGTACAAAACTACCGCATCCAGTGCCACCGCAGGGAGGAATAACGGCAAGACAGACCTCGACAAATTTATACCCCTTACGACATTTCTGAACATTTCGACGGTAAGCTTTGCTTTGTGAGAAAGATTACGCATCTAATGAAGAGAGAGAAGAACCTAACATGGAAGAGCTGTTATCTCAGTCATTAAGAGCAGCAGAAGGCAAAAGCACCAGCGTATTACCTGATCTTTCGCATCTATTTCCTGGCATGATTGAAAGATAAAAGCGAAGAGAGCGGTCAAGGGAAGCATACACTAAAATGCTACTCGCTCCGCGCAGGCATATTGCTGTCTACTTCGTGGCCAAGTTGGATTATCGGAGACTGGCTGCTGTGCTTGCTCATGCATCCGAGGGACGGATCTATTCGGAGGTATTCCAGCACAGGCGAACGCTCTTAGCCTGTTGCCGAGACGCCCCATGGTTGGTGACCACTTTCCATTCTGCATTTTAATCCGAGAGAAACCGTGCCAGATGCGCCAGGGTCCTCAGCACAGAAGGACAATAATTTGTCGCGCTATGGTTTTGTAATATACAGCTACTCTACTTAGTATGATATTAAAAGTACTTGCAGTTTGTCACTTCGCAGTAGGTATACACTCTAAAGTACAGATGCACAGACGTTTCACTCTACAAACTTTTGTGTGCCACCTCTGTCGTTCCCTCCACCCCACTTAACCTCCTGTTCCTTTAGCCATTAGCGAGGCTTCCCGTAACGTTCGAAGACAAGTTACATATATATACATTCGTACTGACGCTGACTTCCTCAGGATAAAAAAAAACAAGTAGGCGTTTTCGCTAATTCGCAAAAAGGCTCATGCACCATATTGGTTGCACAAACGACATCAGCCAGCCATTGGCGGACCACGGCGAAGAGAGAAGCTAATTTCCCCGTGTCCGCTGCCTCCCATAACGCAATTACTCGCGCCCCAAGAAGAAATTGCAATCTCCATCCCTTCAGAGAATTCTTGTAACAAACTCGTGATCACTTCGCAAGCAACGCGGCACCTCTGAAAGCAACTTCTCTCTTCAAAGCTTCCCCCACATCTTCCCCTGGAGGCTTACCGGCGGAATGGAATTTGGGTAGGAATCCACCTGCTGGCGTGCGAGCCACGAGCCACCGCTCTTTATACCACTAAGTACGTTTTTACAGAAACACACAAAAAGGTGCGCCCGCAATAGCTAATCCAGCACGGATTGCCAAACGTGCACGCACACGCAATGCCGGCGACGAACGTCGAAACTTTCAAACTTGGCATTTAATCAGTAATCGCGGTGGTTATCATAAAGCCTCGCAGTCTTACAGTCCGACACGAAACAGGCATTGTGATCTTTTGTTTCCATAGACCGATGATCCTTCTGAATAATTCAAATCTTTCCACGATCCACGGCGCAGCGACCAGTATGCTTTGAAGTATTCCATCCGCACGAAGGAAGAGGTTTATTGTTTGCTGAGGAAAAGTTTCTTTCGGGAAAGCTTCCGTGTTATGTTCTCGGGGCGATGACAGCTATTGGGTCACGTATTCCCGCCCGTGGAAGCGCGCATATCTGCACTGGCATCCGCTGTAGACAGGGCTGCGAGTTTAGTTTTATTTCGATAGTGGACACGCCTACTACGACGGATGGGCGCTTTAACGAATAGGAAGCATACGGCGACACAATATCGCAGTATACCGCCTGCCTCAACAAAGATCGCGCGTATGTAAGCGTAAAAATATATTCTATGTAATACATGTATATATAACATATGTAAAAATATCGTCTTCCTCTATTGCGTCAATTCGCTGCGCTTCTCGTCCAGTAGCGGACTCCTATACCTGCTGACGTACCGGATGTTGTCGTCGTATCAATTGAATTCGTTTAACTTAATATCTGCTGCGTTTATGGCGAAAAAAAATTCGCAGTGTGCCATTTTAGGCAATGGCGATTCGAATGGCATAGGTCTTACACCGGTTCGTCGGATACGAGACCATCCCTTTAAAGATACTTCACTGAAAAGTAAAACACCACTGTACTGCGCTGCGACTTCCACCTTGCATATGGTTCGAATGGATGTATATCGTTCCTTTCTGGTTGACGTCTTATTAACACCCATCGCTAAGGCACGGCGGTCCACAGTAGCATTGGGACGGAGGTGGTCAGAATAGGACAAACCTCTGGGATACTGCAACAGTTCCAGAAGGAATGCATCCATTGAGACTGACGCAACACGGGTTTTATCTTTACCTTGTTTACTAAGTTACCACTCTAAATTTGTTAAAATATACGAAGCGTATATGCGGTCGTAAGAGGATATCCACTTAGATATCGCCAAGACCAGATGTCGTCAGCGAAAACTCCTCGCCAAATGGCGAATTTCATTACAGCCTGCTGCATGTTAACCTACTTAAACTGATTCTACATGTTTACAGAAGAGACCCATACGTGTGGCATAGAGATAACTCCACACAGTTTCTGGTATTATGACGGCGCAATTGACAGCAGGATTACTCCGAATGCTAGATGCTTCAGTCAACATCGATCAACACTGCAGATACACTACTTGTATGCACAGCCAAGTATGCGTATCTTACCTGCAAGCCAAAATCACACCGTCCGAGCACCGTTATATAACTCCCTGCTCTATTCGGAGCTATCTATTCGGATTCTAAGATCCCTTCAAGAAAACAGAGACCGCATGTGAGTTATTCAAATGTCTCATTGGCTAGGATAAATAATGAGTTCGATGACTGCAGCGGTAAATTTACGCCAGGTGAAAAAAGAAGAAAGGAATAACAATGAGAGTGAAAAATCCACTTTGCTTCCCGAGATTCCGAGCGAAAGAAGTCGTAGCAGACACAAAAGCACACACACACACACGTCATCTGCTTTGTTCTTTGCCGAACAGACATTACCGGGTCTTTTTGGCACCTTCATTTACTCCGGAGCCGGGATATCGACCTGCCAACTGAATGATGGGTCTGGCGAACCATCAAGAGCTGAAGAAGGTGAGGTCGAAAACGATGATTTCGATGAGGACCAATGGGGGGAGGAGGGCATAGGAGGGACGGACGCCTTCTTATCCCTTTCGTGGAAGACATTTTGTGGACGAGGACGTAAAGGTACGGGAGGAGAGGGGATTGCTAGGTTTGTTTGTGGACGGCTAAGGTGATCATGTGCTTGTGTGTGCCCATGGCCTGGAATGAAGGGGATTACGGTGGCAATAAATTGCCTCGCTATGGATATATCAGCTATTCTTGGCAGCAACGGCGGCGCTCTAACGGGCCGGCTGGAGTGGAGCCGACTGCTGCGAATCGTGAGGTGGCTTGGGAACTGTTTGGATAAACAAATGATATTTTTTAGCTTTTGGATGCTATAGATGTGCGTGCTACGGAGAACGAGTATGTCCTGTGTTTAAAATGAAGTAACCCAGCACTGCCTTTTTTCCAAAAATTTTAACGTCAAAGGAGCGAAAACTTTTCTTGTCGTTTCTAACTGCACCCATGTTACTTAGTTAATTTTATGTTCGTTCACCAGTGCCCGGCCACTCAAGGGACAAACGACGCGTCTTCGGTTTCTGAACAGTTACTTACAGAAGCAACCTGTCTGTGGCCATTGATCGACAGCAGGCAACGCAACAATAAATTATAATGTGGGGGTATTCACCACTCCGGTACCCTACCACATTACCGGAGTCAAGTAGCCCGGTGTTAGCGATAGAATTTCATCAAGTGTTGAAGCGCCTGTCGATGTTCAGCAGTGCTGGTGCAAGGTCGCAAAAGTGCTCCCAGTGGGAAATTTTTTTTTTTTTTTTTCCTATCCTGCTTAGCCGCGGTCGATGCCTTACTCTTTCCGTGGTATATGACGTACAGCTCATAAGAACATGATGAATGTCAGTCACGACGCCGCAGACCGTGTACAAGCTAGATGCGCAGCATCCAATCATGTGCGGAAACTGCATCTCGGCCGGGCATATTTAACGAGAATTTAGAATCCACCGAATACATAGTTGATTGGTTATTGCTGTCCTGGCACCATTATTACTGAGTCGATCAGTGGCTTGATAACTTTAGGAAAAAAGCTATCTCCCTTGAGTAGTACTATGGGCAGTGTTGAAGTGGTTTGACGGGCCTCAGCTGCTGCAGTGTCGGCTTTTTCGTTTCCTTGTATATAGCCATGATATTGAAGAAGCAACGCAAGACGACAAAGAGACCTCGCATTTACATGGCTCTCAGCCTTTCCGGACCTTTTCATTCTTTGTGTTTGTAAACAGCCCTCCCAGACGTCACCACTAAAGAAAAGTTCCAAAAGGACCTTTTGGAGCAGCACTGGTACATGAAGAACGTGTATTATACTGTAACAAATTTTTTTACCAGTCGCCCTTTCATGTACCCGGGCCACCTGCGGCCATCTTGCCCACAACCTTTGTTTCTACTGCGCCGCCAAGAAGGCCTCCTTACGAGAGACAACGTACAGAACTCATTACTAGAAGTACCACCCTTTGGGGCAGTCCAGAAACCGTTCGAAAACGATAGAAACAAAAGAGCGCATCATTCTGTCCGGCACCTCTATAACCACCAGGGCTATCAGTGTTATGGACTACACCCTATTACCCTTGGTCACGACAGTCACATATCTATGGGCAGCAAAGAACGGAATGGACTCTCGCCCTCTGTCTCATAATCGATGTAAGCGCTCATTCGGTCTGCACGATGTACCCTCGCCAGCGATACTTGAAGCCACGGAAAGGGCGGTCTTTTTCACCATCTTTCATATATGCTTCTTGGGGTCCTTATTGTTTTGGTCATACCGGAAGAGCCACGAGACGAAGGCTGCTTTAAACGAACATGGAAGAGCATAGAGTGAATGGGGACTCGGGAACGGGAGCTTTTCGGCAGCTTCTGGAAAGTCAAGGCTGTGTCACAGCTTTCCAATGCCGCGAGGTTCTCTTTCGGAATCTGATATTGGCGAGGGGATGGCATTCAAAGCGAATAGTTTAGTGGCTACAGGACCTTAAGCGGGTAGACAAGTTAAATGCGAGTCACTGATTTCTTACCCCGTTTCACTCGCCTGACATTAATTTTTCAATGTCAACTAAGGTGCCGGATAAAGGCAGAACTGTAAGCGTGACATGAAATGAACAAATCATCAGGTTGCTCCCAATCGAGTTAGAGCGGACATAACCGAGAAGAACTAGTGGCGCCACCTTCTGAACGCGTCCCAGAAACCGAGCAACGCAGCTTCGCAAAACAAAATAGCAAATGGATTTACGGTAGTTGGTTACGGCGTAACGATTTTGCATTACAAGTGACAAAAGTAAGGAACTACTGTACTGTACCAACAGACAACTACATAGCAGCAGCATCACTCTCGCAATCTACTCCAGCTACAGACAATCCGAGAGACGATTGCTTCTCCATCGAAGATTCAGTTAACCGTACAAACAATGCCCGACTTATCTCCCCGTCTGTGCTCAGCGTTGCACGTACAACGCAAGGCCTAACGATCCGGTAAAAGCCTGCGCTGAAGCACGAACATCGTCTAATTACGTTAACGATTGCTCCCAAGCATGAATGGAAAAGAACAGGCCTTAATGCTTTCTTTGACATTTAGCCGCGTGCATTGGTTCCATTCAAAGACATTTCGGCTACAGCTTTTTTATTATGCGCCCGGCAGAGCGATGCCTTATCACAGCAAAGCACATCAGTGATCGCGAGGCCATTGCGCTGACGTACCGGATGTTGTCGTCGTATCAATTGAATTCGTTTAACTTAATATCTGCTGCGTTTCTGGCGAAAAAAAAAAATCGCAATGTGCCATTTTTGACAATGGCGATTCGAAAGACATCGGTCTTAAACGCGTCGTCGGGTACCAGACCATCCCTTTAAGTAAATATCCATGAGACTTTTTGGTCGAAAGAGACTGTCGAAACTACAATCTTGCTGACAGGGTACTCGACCACAGAAGGAACGAACGGAAGGAAGGAATGCTGCACGTACTATATTAAAATGCTAGTACTCCACATGAGAGCCTTCGGAGCATTCAGTTTCTTTAGTTTGCCAACCAGGGTTGGGATTGTACGGAGTGCAATTCTATTGGTAAGAACCCACTATGACAGCTTTCGGTCCCACGAGAACATATCCAACAACCCTTCTGGGACAGAACGCCCACATCTCTTCACAAACCCATCTTCACCATGCAGGCCCATGTCTTCTCACCCAAACGTCATCTCCAAGCCTACAACATCCGCAGGCATTCAATCTTTCACCCAAGACGGTGATTTCTAAAGCCAAATTAGTGATGCCAACATGTTAGGTATCTCGAGATGTTTATTGCGCATGACGAGAATCGCAGTTAGGTTTATAACTTCCGTCCTTCGTGCAGTCATGGAAGCCAAGTAGAGACGCGTCGAGATAAGTCCCTGCGCCAACCCGTAAACAACTGGGAAAGTACGCCAGAATATCTGAATGTCAAGCCAGAACAAAGGAAAGGAATTATTTATGTTTCAGTTAAGCAGCCTCAGACGTCATTTGGCCCTGACATGTGCTAGCGAACAGAGCAACTCACTACAATTCGGTTCTCAAATTTCCTGTGTAGCTACTTTTAGGAAAACGTATGTTAAAACGCAAGAAATTAAGAAACCTCCTGCCACTTTAAGGTTTTCAAGTATAGACAGTCCAGCTCTCCACCTCCTTTACGGTATGTTAAATTTTGAAACGGTTGTCAGACAAGCTCTCAACCTGAGCGGCCCAACAAGTACAGCATCACCTGCTACAGTCATTGCGTTGCCAGGAAATGTTACGCTTTCACCACCGAAAGCGATATTTGCGTGCAGAAATCCTAATTATTCGACGTTCCAGCGTAAATATGTCACCCGCTGTCAAAAACATGCCGGTCTGTTTTCGAAAGCTCTGATATATTGTTACACTTCCCCTACATTTAGAGCTTGTGATGCTATAAACGTGCTCGAGAATTTAGTAAGAAGGAAGCATAAGAAATTCAAGCACAGGAGCGCGTATATAGTGCTTGTCCGCAATAGAAGAATTACCTCAGCATGCGTTGCTGGCGATGTTTGCGTGAGAATTTCGGCAGAAACAGACGTATTAGTTTATTCTAAATAACTGAGGGGACGAAAAATCGCTAGAACGCATTGTTGACAAAGCTTACCAAATAACAATTTCGGAAACGTGCATACTTGTTCAATGTTTCTTCTACCACTTTGTACATTAACACAGAGTAATAGAGATACTGCAATTCTCTAACACGTTGCCGAAAAACGATTGTAGACAACGCCCTTCTCGTTTTGAATAGGAAGCTTTGAAAATGATTGACAGGACAAAACGATGAGACTTGAACAAGACTGATATAGTCACTCGCGGTCTTCTGAAGACTGCAAGCGCTACAGCAGCATCCTCGCACCATTATTCCCAAAACCTCCCGTCTAATAGCCAGCCAAGGGCGTATACTTTCTAACAAGTGGGGCACAGTCTCACGTAATGGTGTCTCCAACGGGTTGAGAACACGCATAGGCGAACGCATAGAAAAAATTTCAACCTGTCTCGCGGCAAGCCAAACCCTGCGTGGTGTCTCTCTTACCGCAAGAAACGATAGAGGTCACAACGTGTCACGCACACAGAACGAGTTCTAGACGATCTCGAGCGCTGTTCCTTAAGCTTAGGGCACAAATTTCCAACCGATCCATCTAGTGGTTTCCACCCACGCGAAGACCCCCTAAGTTTACCACTCGAGCCACGACTGGACGAAGAAATATCACATACGACGTACCGAAGCAAGAAAAAAAAGTGTGTGCTGGGAAGGAGGCATATTCCGAGTAATCGGCTCCCCACCGTGAACGTAAACGTTGACAAACAAAACGTTTACGAGAAGTAGATACGAAGGAATCGCAGTATCTATACGGGCATGCATCACGTTCGACGCTGTGCACAGGGCTGAGTAAAGCCACCACGTCATTTGGGGGTATACAGTGACTATACCTCACTGAAGCCTATACATGTGCATGGCGTTTGCTCCTTTCCGGGCGGATAGACCCATTGCAACTCGATCTCCAGGGACACTGTATGTGCCGGTGGCGTTATGCTCATACGAAACCATACGGGAAAGTGATTGGGTTGCGCCGCTCCTGGGATCGACGGGCGATTCGGTATACAATGCCTGCGACTTCTGTGCGTTCAGAAAAATCGCTGTCAACACAGTTTTAAGTACAATACTAGATTTCACGTAACGTGTTACTTAATCCAAGCGTGACGAATAGGGCTGCCAACCGCAACTCATTCCATGTGACAAGGCGGTCACTAGTGCACGTCTCATGTAAGTGAGCGACTGGATTCAAACGTCGAGAAGCAATAGCCACGAATCAAATCTAATTACATGTCCTGCATGTCGTCACCCGTCTCGCTCATCCGACAAGCTGGAAACTACATTTGACACCCACTCGTAAAACAGCTGAGTGACGCGGGCACAGTGCCTCTGAAAAACCAACATTTGTCGACCGCCCCAGAATTCAGCTAAAGCGGAAAATATTTTAGTCTCGATCAATATGTTCCATCTGTCTCATTCAAATTAGGAGCCGGAAAAAGAAAAGGCGATAACGAAGAACAAGCTATGATAACTCGCAGGGAAAACGGACAAAAATCCATTCGATGGCAAGTCTCGCTTTGTTTCATTAACGCGAGAAAGTGGCAGCGAGAGACTTTTCCAGTCATTGTTAGGAACCAGAAATAATTAGTATGCATAACTTCTGCGCATGGTAATTAAAAAAAGCATTGGTGGCGATTATTAACCATATAGGATTAGACAGAAACGAGAAACGTGACGATACCTCATGTCGTTCTTAAATTTAGGTAATCGTTCTATTTCTTGTTAAGACTACACATTTAGGTTTCAAGGCCCCCACTGTCTTAAGCAGAGCCTTAGCAATGTAGTTGCATGGTGCACAACGATATGAAAAGTAATGTTAAGATATTTTATGTGTTTAAGGACCCACCCAGTATTTATTTATTACATTCAGTATTGGTGAGATGTCTACCAACAGCTGTAGCATAAAAGGTAGTGCGGCACACATTAAGAAGTTCTGAAAAGGAACGCGGTACAATACTTGGCACTTACAATACTGAAGGAAACACTCCATTAGACAAAACACACAATATACTCACTGACTGAACAAGCAAACATTGAAAGAGCTGTGCCGTACAATTTTTCTAACATGTATTTATGGAATGCGAGAGAATTGGGAGTAAAATGTTTATAACGGCTAAAAAGTTGGCAGCTCGGAGGTGTTAAGGGTTACACGAGTGTGACGGGCGACAGGTCGAGAGGTGGACAGGCGTAAAAGAAAACGATTTGGATAACAGATTGAGAAACGTTAGGCACTCTAGTAGTTTTGAACGGTTAGTAAAAGCATTGCAATAATGCGATTAGAAGCCGACTTACGAAAAGGAAACTCATACTCAGAGAGAAAGCCCAATCTTCAACACCATGCATATGCTTTTTAAGCTTTTGCGCATGATTAACCATTACGGTTGCAAAGTTACACTTAGCAAGCTGTCAAGCGCCGAAGTACCTGCATTCCAATATTTCGACTCCCTTTTGCTCTGCACACCTCCACAAGTAGCTCCCTACACAAACCACACTCGCACAGTGACAGTATATACACACATTGTGCACTCTCCGTAGCAGAACATTATTGAACCGAGCGGCCCCTAGGGGTTGGAGGAGAGAAATTATGCCGCACGCAGTGGCGCAGGTGCCAAGCAGTTTTTGCTGAAGGACCGACAGATCATTATGCTAATAGCCGTCCGCGCTGCGAGTGGGAGGTATTAATTAGTCGGCCCGAACCAGACGGCGTTACAAAGCAGTGATCAAAAGTGCGACGCTAGCAGTCCCCGAAGGGCAAAGTGCGCACGCGAAGTAAAGTGCCCTCCCTCACACTCTGTTATAGTCGCTCTACAGCTAGAGGCTAACTTAAATTGCGTTTAAAAGTTGCTTAGTTTATACGTACGCAACCTGAAGGCGTCAAAGCAATCCGCAACGTCATTGAACATGTGATTGTGGCTGTGGTGAAAAAGTGGATTTGAGGGAGAGTGGAAAGAGAAAGCAAAAGAGAACGGCGTGCCATCTAGCGGAGAAGAAATCCTGCACCAACTGCCCAGTGAGCATCATTTTTCACTACTTCCTCTGTGGCACATTCAAGAAAAACCACACCCACGTCAGCACAGTGAGTGCTGACAATTTGCGCTGAATAATTTATGGGGCCAAAAAGAACACAACCAGTGTCAACACTGCTCATGGCAGTTATGTTATATCCTATAAGCTTGTCATCTTAGTTGCTGACAAACTGCGGACCAGGGCACTTTGTGCAATCTGTAAGTGTAGCTGTCTCCTCAAGATAATTCGTAAAAGCAGTCGTAACAGAAAAAGCCATACATGCGACATATCAGAACCTGCAGTCCTACACTCACTCAGAAACCGACAGCTACATAGTAGCAGTTGCAAAAAAAAGAAAAAGGAAAAGTTCAGACGTCATAAATTGGTCCCGTAGCGACGACGACAGAAGTAGAAGAAGAAAAATCGCATGAGCAGCGACACTTTGCGCAGAGGCGACATTCCAAGTGGGTGGCCTCGTTGACGGCTATGAATTAAAGTGGTGGCGAACGGAAATCAAAAAGTGAATAAGAGGACGTGCTACTGAGTCACCGAGGCTAGGAATAACGCTTGAAAAGAGCTGGCACCTCCCCAAAGGGGATGCATGACGCGACTCAATGGTTCAACGGACCTTGCCGAGCTACTACATGCCTCCAGGACGAGTGGACCGTGCAAGTTTAAATTCACGCGTTGTGCTACCTACGTGAAATAAATGAGGCGTTCAGGAATATAACATACCCCGGACGTGTTTTGGAATATTCTTCTAATAGGAGGCTTGGGCTCCGCGCGCCTGTTGTAAGATGGACCACGGTTGTGAAAAAAAAAAGAGTGTTTAGCCGTTGGTGGCACTCAGTAGCTCAAGAAGAGGCTTTCATAATTGGTACAATGTGATAGGCAGGCAGAGGGCAAAACATTCGCCTTAAACAAGAAAGCCACAACTAACCCAGAACTGCAACTTTTAGGAGATATAGTATCTTGAGGAACTTACACAAGCAACCAAGTTTCTGTAAAAAATTAAACATGTAATTCTCTCATCTTTGATTCTGTATGCAAACACCGTTACAGCAGTAAGTCCCTATTCCTTATAAACTTGAAACAGGCTCGCTTGGAGTTCTAATCCCCTGAAACCACATACGTCATCCTTTTCTGAAGCTTCGATTTCAGCTTTCAGACAAAGCGAGGCTCTCGAAAAGCCTCCGAACGTTCGAAAAATCCCGACACATCAAAATTTTGTTGCGCCTGCGTAGCTGACAATGTCAGTGTACGTGTTCAGCCCAGTCAAGAACGAAAGGTCATTCCTTCCACATTCAAGTGTTTCACTTATTTCAGATATTAAGAAAGAAGAGCGAGAAATGCCCTTTCATCAACACCCTCTCCCACTTATCGATCTCACGCATAATAGGACTGGAAGACTTCCCAATGTGGCAAGCAGCCTGATAACCCGGAGAGCGTAAACACACGTACGCGATGGATAAAAGGCACCGAAGTTCCTCTGTCCTTTCAGGACAAGATGCTGCGTCCCGTTTCGGAATCTTCCTTTCCTTCTCACTAGAGCCCAGACGGCGCCAAGGGTAGTGGTTGCGCTGCCGGCACAAGTACTGTCGTCTGCTTGTATCACAGTGTTTCCCCGACAGCTTCCACCGCGGGAAGAAAAAACTGAGGGCAACATCTATCTATTTAGATGTATGTATGTATGTAGGTTTGAAGGTCACGTGCGCAAAGAGAAAATCATTGTACGAGCTTTTCTTTCTACAGAAGGAGCGAGTAAAGGGAAGGGCTTTTGAGTCTTCTTGCGTGTATGGTGCTCTTTTGAGTTGAACGCGAAATACCCAGAGAAAGCATGAAACGTGGAACTAAATGAGTCTTGTTACGAAACAAACTTTGCTTCAGTGAGCCTTCAATGTGGAAGCAGAGTTTACGAGTGACCAGTCTTGAAATAGGGGTTATTTCACATTTCGTCCTCTGGGTATTGCCGAGTTGGTGGCGGCTGGGAAAGACATGTTAACTACAAAGCTCTTCCCTTCAACGATGGGATATGGGGGCTGCTTGCGAAAAACGACCACATAAAATGGGGCATGTTTCGTCTCAGGCACGGCGATAGGATTGGAAGTGATCTTTTCTTCTTGTGACCACAGGCTGCAGATAGAACTCCCATGCGCCCATTCCGTGCTTGCCCCCATGTAATTTGATATCTAACGTTATATTCGATTTTGGCCGGTCAGTAACGAACGTTTATCTTTTCAGGACTGTTGACGCACCAGCCTCCAGAGGCATCAATGGGCTCATCTTCTGATCTACACGGTAAAGAAATACGGTAAGATGAGGCATTTAAAGCCGCATACGATATGTCTGCGCGTATTACCTCCTATTAGACACAACATCTCATTTTGCCGATCCCATCCTGCTTCTAGTCGATGAAAAGTTTTTGTATGTTGGATTGCCTTGCAACAAACTGGTGCCCTCCAGATTCAGACATTTCCGCCACGCCCCGAAGACGTCGTTCATTTCAATAAAAGCCTGTCGTTGCACTTGGCAACATCAGTCGAGATGTTAGTACACAGTATACGCGGCTGCGAGGCTTTTACGGGCCTCCTTCCCGGCAGTAAAGAATTCTTCGCCGTCGGATAACGCGGGTCAGTCATTCCGGCTGCTGCGTTGGCGGTGGAATGGCCGGACGATAAAATAGGTCCGTATCGTAATTGTCCCCCGGAGAGGAGAAACATTACTTTCTTGGTTAACGTGCAGGCGTAACCCAGTTGTGCCGCACGTCATTTATTAATAGCTGTGTGAACAAGGTGCCTTTAATAAATTTAATAAAATGAAGAACGACCGAATGATGTGAACGCAAAGCATTAACCGAAAGTAGTAAGCTATATTTCTCTACTTAAGAGCATCAAAGCCTCGCAACATCGAAAACGATGCGTGTGTGAGTGCATCATGATCTCCTACGCCTTAAATGACGTTTTCACCATGACAGGAGAAACCAGCGGCGAATACACGCAGAAAGGTGTGAACGACCCTTTGCTTTTCCGTTGCATCACCTCAAAAACCACGCAGAAGGCTCCGTCACGATATGCTATGAAGAACTCAATCCGAAGATACTACGCCGCAGGGGCTCGGATGAGATCATCGCTCGAATACATGGAAAGTGTGGCTGCCTGACAGCAGTGCTTTAAAAGGCAAATTACACCTCTCTCGATGTTTTTCGTGATTCGCGGGAACGTATTTCACGTTGATAGGCGGAGTACATTTATGGGGTGGCCCTAGAATGTACGTAGCCCTTGGCACATCAACCGTGTACAACACATTTCTTTCTACTGTGTACGCGAACTAATACGTTATCGCTCTCGTAACACACGCGACTTTCACACTTTCACGTGAGCTGACATAGCGCCAGCTCTCTTCTTCACGTTAGGCCGCCATTCAACGCCATCCTAAACAACGCACAGCCCGCACCCACCACGCAGAACCGGATATTCATCGATGGAATATGTCACCCCCTGTAGCGTAGCGACATGCATGACCTTCATCATGCCCCTTTATGCACACAGAAATCACTGTACGGTACAAGAGCGAGAGAGAAAGAGAAGGAAAAAAAAAAAAAAAAAAGCTTCTGCCAGACGGGCCGCATCATTCACTGCCACCCCAAGGAAAAAGAGAAAAATTACTTCGTGGGAAAATGGACTCTCGTTCATCGAACCTCTCGGACAGCTTTAACGAGCAAGAATCGACAGACCGAGATCCTTTTCGTCGTTTTCCCCGGCATGGCAGGCTGCAAACAATGGACTCCCGTCACTCAAACTCTCTCCGTCCACGCTGAGTCCACGTTGACAATCTGGCACAGGTCCCTTTTGCTTTCCTTTCTTACTCACCGCTAGAGAGCCGAATTTATACGAGAAGTTGACGGGATTTGAAATCGACCTTTTCTTTTTTGCTTTCGATTCGTCCGTTATTTCTGCTCCATATATTTTGTATTGCAAACTGTGAGATGGGTCAGTCCGAAGGTCCAGCCACATCGGTTTCAAAAATAGTCCTGGGGGTTCCCTGACGACCAAGGCACCCCA
>JARGYV010088747.1:0-16954 GCA_029532675.1 Ornithodoros moubata
AAGTGTCACAAAAAAGGCGTACGCCCACCGTTTCCAGCAAATAGGGTCAGGAAAAGATATCATTCGGAACGGCGATTGGTCATCGCCGTGTTGTGTGGTGAAGTTCTGTTTTTAGAGTGCACCCCCAGTTTTGTGAGAGTTTCCCACCTGAGAGGCTCAACTCCTGCGCAGCATATCTGTGGAGTTTGCCCGTGGCACACGTAGAGGACCAGGCGGGTACCGCGGCGGCGGTGGCGGTGGCGGCAGCTACCGTGGCGGAGGCAGGGACGGAGGCTACCGCGGTGGAAGCGGATCCAGTCGTCGTTCGCCCCCGCAAAGGTCTCTCTCCTACCCTGTTGTTCTTTTCACTGGCCAGTGATGATTGACGCCCATGGAGAGGGTGGTTTTCTTCGCGGATGGTTCCCGGGTGGTTGACGACGCGGGCCCGCTAGCTGTGGATGTGGGCGTGATTTTTGTCTTGGGGTGCGCCCTTCTTTCTTTCCCAGTCGGTATGGGCCACCTTCGCGGACGGAGTTCCAGCTGACGGTGGAGAACCTCAGCAGCAGAGTCAGCTGGCAGGTGAGCTCACATCGTCCATTTGGGCAGCAACAAAAAGACAACCATGAGCATTTGTTCTAGACCAGGAAATGTAGTGTGTCACAATTCGTGTCGAGCTATTAGGTCACAAGAAAACTTTCTCTTCCTACATGTCACTGGCCCTGGTCTGATTTTCAGAACCACTCCTGGATAAATTCGAAATGACCTGTGTGTGTTTGGGTTTTTTTGCAGGAACCGGGTTTTATGCTATGAGCTGCACGGCAGGATTGAGTGCGGTAATAGCACATTGTGTAGTGCCTTTTTTTGGGATAGAAACGTACTCTCTAAATTCCTGATGGTCGTGTAATTTACGGCAGCAGCATTCAGATGGCTCAGTCTTTGTGCCCCACCCCTCGGGGCTTGTTTTGATGTTGCATTAATTGACCTGAACCTGCAGTTCATGTGACAATATTTCCTTTCTCAAGGATTTGAAAGATTTCATGCGGCAGGCAGGTGAGGTGACGTACGCAGATGCACACAAGCTGAGAAAGAATGAAGGGTAGGTGTACGATAACATCCTGGGGCAATTGCTTGAGTTTTGCCTCCTCCCACAGCGTTGTTGAATTTGCCACGTATGCTGACATGAAAAATGCTTTGGAGAAGTTGGATAACCTGGAGCTCAGCGGACGAAAAATACGTCTTGTTGAGGAGCGCAAACGAAATAAGCGAAGGTAAAGTTTTAGTTGCGTCGGTTCTGCTCAGAATTTATGAGTAACACTCGTTCCAGGTCTCGTTCAAGGTCCCGCTCGAGATCGCATTCGAGGTCTGCATCGTCTCGTTCCCGCTCCAGGAGCCCACGCCGTTCGGTGAGCCGCAGCAAGTCCAGGTCACGAACTCCGACACGCTCTCGTTCTGGATCGGAGTCGAAACGAGCCGGTCGATCAGCCAGCCGTAGCCGTTCCAGGAGCCGCAGCTGGACTCCGGGCAGGGATGCTCCGGGACAAAAGTCAGCTTCGCCACAGAATGATCGTGAGAGGGGCTCAGATGATTGAGTCGTCAGTTGTCTTCATGGCTGTATAACTTGCATTCTTTCGGTCGTGCACCGTATTTTGTTTGGTTCCAATAAATCTGGTCTGAGGCACAGTTGGCTTTTCTCAGTTTTCTTACTTCTGCATCTATTAAGTGGTGAAGCTTGTTTCTGGACAGATCACAACAGATACGCAGCTACAAAAAGTTTCACTGTGTAAGCCATTCTTATGAATGACCTCTGCCATTCGAACCGCCATTGTCGAAAATGGCCAACTGCAAATTTTTTTTGCCAGAAACTTGGCAGATATTAAATTGATACGACAACAACATCCGGGTACATCAGCAGGTACAGGAGTCTGCTATTGGATGAAAAGCGCAGAGAATAGAAGCAGATGACGGCGCGCCGGGTCTTATTCAAATTTTAGTGTGAACATTCGTCCACAAGAAAGGCGAGCGCTGTGATCGTTCCACTCCCAGCTGACGTCACCCCATGACGTTTTTTTATGTAACAAAGGAGAGAGAGAGAGATGATAAAAGCACGTGACATCCGTCGTCTGCTTTCTCTACTACTTTGCTAAATTTCTCGAAACCTTTTGCGCTCCTGCCGATGGGCGCTTTCGATGCGGGGTCCTACATTAGCAGTAACCATTCTTGTTTCAGTAAGGTTTCGAAATCGGCCTTTCTGGCGTTGGCGAAAGGCAGGATGTCAAAGAAAGTCCGGTTGCTGGCAGGCACAGAACCAAATCTGGTCCACCGTAGCACCATCATAGCATATATGTATGAACCATCGAGACAAAGCAACAGCTGCTTATTGAAAAATTAACAGACACCTGCAAGGGATCACTCACCAAACACCGAATAGTACCTGGTACCTGCACCTATAGACTATAAAACATAAATACGCATGCTCAAAAACACGTGACAAATGACGCGAAAAGAACGTGTGGTCACGTGATGGCGAGGCACGCCCACACCTGCACATAACCACTTCTGTAGCTGAATGGTGGTTGGTCCGGAAGTGAACGCTTTCGAAGTGGGATTTTGTGATCAATAATTAGCTGCGGTCAGGGAATGCTAAATTCCATTGTAAATAGTTTGCAGCAGTGACTTATAACGAATAGGTAAGTTTGCGTCTCGTATCCTGTTCTTCGTAGTACGCTCTATGTGCTTTGCACGGTGAATTTGCTAGGACTAACTCAACTTGGCGTAGCTCGAGTCCTGAGTCCTGTGGTACATATCTTTTGTTTATCTAACCGTTACTCTGTAATCTGCTCTACTAAACTGAGCTTTCTGCGTGTTCTAATAGTGGAATTCCTCTGTTTGGCGTCCCCTTGATGGATATGTTTATTGACTACAAAAATGAACTGTTCACCGGCTCTGTTTCTAGATATCATGACGATTCGTGTTTTCATCGGACACTTAAGCTACCAGGTCCGAGAAAAGGATTTGGACCGATTTTTCAAAGGCTATGGCCGCGTCGGAGACATCCACCTGAAGAACGGCTTCGGTTTTGTGGTACGCAGTAATTATGCCGGTGCCCGACTGCTGTCCACTTCAAGCTTTTTTTTGTTCCCTTTTTTAGGAGTTCGACGACCAGCGCGATGCAGAGGATGCGATAGCTGATTTAAATGGCAAAGATTTATTGGGTGAAAGGTATGACTGACATGTGTGTTCATCTGTGCCCCCGTTCTTGGAGTGCAGTGACCTCAGGACAAAGTATATGCGTGGATTTGATCAGCCGGGTGGTGTTTGATATGTTCTAGGGTTACTGTTGAACTGGCCTATGGCAGCCGACGCAGCCTGGGTGAGAAGTTCATTCCGCCGCCGTCACGTGATTGGAGGTCTGCACCGCCAAGGCGGCAGCAAGGCAGGTGAGGTCGCAAGCCCTGCTCGTAATTGTGTACATTGTGCTGGAGCTGCCATGTCAGCTGTTTATAATGCTTTTTATACAGCTAGAAGCATGTTGTGAATGAATATCCTACCTCATTGCAGTCGATACGGGCCACCTACTCGCACAGAGTACCAGCTCATAGTGGAGAACCTAAGCAGTCGTGTTAGCTGGCAGGTAAGCGTACTTTGTGTTAAATGCCTCGGGTACCCCCAAAGGAAAGTTTTGTGGAGGAGCAGCTCCTGTGGACTTGGGAGAAGTCAATGAATAACTGTTGTTCCCCCCCCAGTATCCATTACGGGGCTGATTACTGTCCCTAAACCTGGTTGTTTCTCCCAGTCTAAAGAGACTTCAGGAGTGTCAACAACGTAACGCGGGTAAGAGGAGGTGTTTGAGGCTTCTGGGCTAGAGCAATCTAGGCTAAAGCATCATCTAATGCTCCCTGCTGGGCGAGCGTGGTGGCTCAAGATGTGGTCATTACCGTGTGCTATGACAAAAGTTCTTGGTATCTTGGGTCCAGACTCCTGCCCAACTCAGGTAACTAGCCCGAGCGTCTGCCGGCCTTCTGTGTCGCCCGATGCTTCAGGTACCTTTTTCACACACACAACAGAAAAGAAACATGCTCCTCTGTTCCTTGTTTACACTACAAAACTCTCAAATATGGTCTCTTAGGCAGCCCGAATGGATGTGTTCTAACCTTTGGCGCAAATCAGCTTCTTTCATTTGCCAGTATTCGAATAGATTTAGCTACTTTTAACACAGAGTCTCCTAGCTGTGCTGGAAGACTTATAGGAGGGTTACATCAGAACCCCTGGTACTTGCGGAAACTAAATTCAAAATTTGGAAAGTGACCGGAGAGTGTTGTGGTGTGCTTCCCCCCCCCTTCCCTCCCCCACTCCTTTTTCCAAGTAAGTGTTCATGTCTGGCAATAGGCCAGAGCAGGTCATTACATGTACAGTGTGTGACACGGTAACTTTCATTCTCTTCAAGGACCTGAAAGATTACATGCGCCAGGCAGGAGAAGTGACTTACGCAGACGCTCACAGGCTCAGGCCCAATGAAGGGTAAGGAAAATGTAAAAAATAATAATAATTCTATGGACATTTAATTATTTTATTTTCAGTGTCGTCGAATTTGCCAGCTATCGGGACATGAAGAACGCGCTGCACAAGTTGGACAACACAGAACTCAACGGTCGCAGGATCAGACTCGTTGAAGACAAGCGCAGCAAGCCGAGCAGACACAGGTAAAAATGCTGAATCGTTTGCCGGTGATCTTGGCATCTGGGAGTGATAGTGTGTGTGTTATCAGTGTCAGGGCTATTTCTTATTTAAACACCCTTGTCAGGTCTCGTTCTGCATCACGCTCTCGATCCCACTCGAGGTCACGGAGGAGGTCTCGCAGCCCGAGGTCCCGTTCGGAGTCTCGTTCAAAGTCCCGCTCCCGGTCAAAGTCCAGATCCCCTTCGAGGTCTCCTCGACAGAGACCCTCCCGTTCGCCCAGGAACAACAGCCCCGGCAGGTCACGGTCCCCGAGGAAAGGCACGTCAAGATCTCCCTCGCCCAATGATGACCGGGACAGTTGAGCTAACTTGAGAAACCATCACTTTTTCCTCTTACTCTAAATGTGGAACATAGTTGACAACTGTACTCTGCAGTGTGCATTTGTAACATTTTCTATGCATGAGACAGTAGAATAAAGTCACTGTGGTGAGAACATTTGTGCTGTCTGCCTTTGAATTTCTCAAGTTTCAATGAAAATCTGTAAAAGGGTTCAGCTTGCAAATCGGCAATATTGTCCCAACAAATTAGATGTTACACAGGCACCTCCCAAGCAACAATTGTTTGAAACAAAATTTCTTTGCTAGACTAGTGAGCAGAGCAGCAGTAGCTTTGTGCGTGGTTGTGTATGTCATACAGTTTCAGTACATTGGCTGCAGTGTACCTAGCTTCAGGTATTTAAGGGTATATCAATACATAACCAGTACTACATAATTTTACCATGCCTTTCAACTCTTGATACAAGGATGAGTAGCCACACCTTTCTAAATACTCTATATACATTTGTTTTAATGGCAGTAGAAGGTCTGCAAACAGGTCAGCTAGTTCATCTGTGGTAAATCTCTTCCATGTTGCTCATGTTGATATCGGCCAACAAAATGAGAAGTTCCATTGCAAAACACCACATTGAACATATAAGCAACTCTGCTGTGATGGATTATGTCAGCACCCCAGGCATGAGCAGGGTTTTGCGAGCATACATTCTCGAGACTTCTTTCCATACGCAAAAAACGCGAACATAAATATGTTTGCAGTATGTGCCGGCATAGATGCGGGGACGGGAACGACTAACACTGCATTAAAATCTGTGTCCGCAGACTAGCTATGAATGCAGCTACATGTGGCAGTTACGTTGAGTTACAAAAACAAAAGTTGCATTAACTACCTCTTTTGGAGACAACACAGCAGTTAAATCTAAGCACATAAAATTGCTTTAACATGTTCTTGACTTCTCAGCAAGGCAGACACATCTTGATCCTGATGATGATGATGGTTTGAGTTTTTATGGTGCATCGGCTACAAAGATAACAGTGCGCCAAAACCGTTGGTGATGATTAAACCATGATATGAGTGTTTAAAATGGATCTTAACGGTCGGCTGATGTAATTAAAATTATAAACCGTTAAACTGAACGACGAGTAAAACCATAAAATTGAGAGCTAAAAATTTACAGCTTGTTTAAGATGCCTAAATTATTGCAAAAGTTTGAAACAGTCTTGATTCTACTGTTCTGTCTAGAAGTTAGCAGTTTAAAAACGTGTCACCATCTTCTCGAGCATGTGCAGCCATGACGACTGGAGTTATGCACCCAAACTCGAGGCAATGCTAAGAAGCAACAGACGCAGGTATGTCACGCATTCCAGCCAACCACAATTACCAGAAATAGCGCCCCCTTCCCCTGTAGCTCTGTGGCTTGTTCCACGTCGGCCTACAATGACGCGGGGGCACCGGTTCTTGGAAATGTGGTGCCCGCAGGATAGAAGCACTGACAGTCCTTCGCATGTCTGTCCTCCAGGGTCTGGGATGCCGCAATGGCCCACCTCGCTGCTGCCGATACTGTCCTGTCGCTGCACCTGTCCAAAACAATCGTCATGCCCCGAGTTAGAACACCTACATAAAGTGCAGCAATGCTTACCAAAACGAGGCACATTTTCTTTGCTTTTCGTGCACATAGGGCCTGTGTAGGGTGGAGGAACAAAGTGGGGCTTCTCTGTAAAAGGTTTACCATGAAATGGGGACATGAATGAATACTGTGAGGCTGGAGACGGGTGAAAAGGTACAAGCAAGAATATGGAGGAGTAAACTGATGAATACTGACCAAGTTTCCCCCAACAGTTTGGAATATTACACCTTTGCTAGAACTCACCATAATGCAGGTCATGTGTCTGTCCACCCATCTTTTTTGGTGTGCCATTCACCATAAATGTTGCGTCGGCTGCATTTAGCATGGGACTGCCGTGTCCAGCTGAAACAAAGGATTCTTCCAGCTGCCAGTTGGACTGTCTCAGAACAGTTGGCCGAGACGTCGAAGCATCAAACGTGAGGTCGAGCTTGACCGGGGTGATGGGGTCGACTCCCTCTCGGTGCGGTGCACGTGCAGGCGTGAAGACGTGTAGCTCGAGATTCGGTGTATCAGCAGCGACTTTGCTATACGCCGCTCTACCAAACTTCACCGGGTGAGGGGATGCATCTCTGGGTGCGACAAACGTGGTGCAATCCGCACCAGGACCTGCTTTGATGTTGAGAGAAATTGTTTAAGAATAAAATCAACTTATTGCTATTTTCGCTTCTATTATTTCACTGCATTGCATTCAATCCCTGATAATATCATTCTAGTTACAGATTTCAATAGAATCCTGTACAACTGTGCAGTGAAAAGATTGGCAATTTGATTTGAGTGTGAAAGCTAACAGACTAAAAGACATCTTGTGTATGGTTCATCATTTCCCAACCAATCCACTTACTTGTGGGCTGTTCCACATCACCTGTACTGCAGGGTTTCACAGGCTTGCCGTGCAATCGCGGGATATCCAGGAGGTCCTTCAACAGGAAACGTGATGGCTCCTCATCCCGCTGATCCGCCCAGCAGACTCGACTGCTACGTTTGGCCTTTTTTTTGTATATGCAATAAAACCGACATACTGTGAGGCATTCTATTAAACTGCACGCCGACGTGACTCTCCAAAATTTGCTAAGAACTGTTTTACACGGTGGTTCCTCATGGAATGCCCGATGAATGAGGCAGATTTTTCACTCACTAGGCTAAGGATGTGCTGATATGCAGCTTGAAGGTCTTTGGTAAGATACTTGTGGCCTTCGGCCAACAGGTGCAAATCCCTGACATGAGGCAGTACAACCTGATGCATCTGGTCCCACTGAGAGATCTGCTGGGCTTGCATGAGGCACGCCTGCATCATTGTCGACTCTCTGTACTGGCTCTCTTCCAAAGCCAAAGCAAAGTGTTGTTGCTCCACTTCTCTGTCGATGTCCTGAGGGATAGAAGTCAAGTTAACGCTTGTCAACTAAGGCTTCCTCCGATACCTGAGGCGAGCACACAGAGGAAGACGCCTTCACCAACTCTGCAATGAGACTTTGGTTCTCTTGTAGCTTTTGATGCAGCTGTATCTTCTTCTTAGCAAGCTGCTGCCTTCTGGCTTCTAAACTCTTACTCGAAGCCTCTGGCCTATCGCCGCTCTAAAACGAGAGAAAATTATGAAGTTCCTCGGCAGTGCCTTGTGCAAACTGCTTATAGAAAGATTTCTTGCGAAGCTTGTATATGTGCTGCTGTTTCATATCGCTCTAGGAGTTGGCAGGCATTCGAGGTTAAATGAAATCCCTGCCTGCTGTTCATTCTAAGCTTCTCCTTACCACATTAAGCAGGTCCCCTACAAGTACCTAACCAGGAAAACCTGTTAAAGACAGTAAGACATGCCCCTCGGATACATGGGTTTGTCTTGCTCTCTGTTCACATCATGCTGTCGTTCTTCACATAGTCACACTGCCTGAACACTGGTGTCTTCTTAACTAGCAACAGTAATGAGTTATGCAGCTGCCAAAGGGCTGTGTGAATGAGGTACTCACAACTTCAGGAACAGCCAACAAGGAAGAGCAGTTCTGGAACGTCATGTCACGTAATCGAGTCTTCAACTGACCAAAGAAAAGCAAGGTATGAGGAAGCCCATCTCAATGTATATGCACATAGTATTATATACAGTCTCTTTTAGAGTTTAGAGTGAATAAAAGAAAGCTAATTATTTGTGAATAAAACTCTGTAAAAAAGCAGCTTGAAACTGGAGCGCAAGGCCGCTCACCTCCATAGACCGCAGTGAGCAGTCACAATCATAGAATTCCTTCAGTAGCCCAGAACGTATCTCGTAAAGTTTTTTGATGTCTTGCGAGATACTCTCTGGTACCCCAGGAACTTTTTTCGAAGGAAGAACTGGAACACTTGGAGGTGCGGCGTTTTCCAGCTGCCTCCTGAGCTCGGACATTTGGTCCCGGAGTTCTTTGATAGTCACTTCCGACTGTTTCAGCCTTGTGGATAGCTCGTCATTCTGATTATCAGAAAATTTTACCGTCAGCAATTACCAAATCAACCTGAGACAAGATTCTAATTTAACTAGTGTTGACCAAGGAAATCCATAAGCTGTGGATCCTAGTTTTAGATTGAGTATGCATAAATACTTTGTAGATATCAAAGCATAAAGTTCACTGTTTCACATTTTGAGTGCTATAACAAAGCCTCTCATACACAGTTTTAACAATCTCACATGTGTGCAAGGCCTACCAAAGCAAGTTCTTTTTCACAACACAATTTTGAAAACTGCACAGAGGGTGATACAGGAATAGTTTCTCTAGCCTTGTCATGAACTCACATTAATCGCGCTGCTTGTGTGTGCGACACTTAAAAAACGCAGTACCGTGCTGGCTCACCTGCAGACATTTCACAGCATACCAAGCAAATTAAATCATGTACTCAAAATACTTTCAAGCAAAAGAAACTTGCCAAGGCAATATTGACACAAATTGTCTCTCTGTCTAGTTTCCCATGCATATCACGTGACTGCCTCGTGTTTTTTACGTCTTCTTCCCAATTTGCCACTGAAGAGCGATGCTCTCTGTACAAAAGGTACAGCAAGACCTTGGGGAGAGGTAGAACTTCTCCCTGCGGAGTACGGTAACACTAAGTTAATTGCTTCTCCACCAACAAACCTTAATCTTTATTTTGTTTTTTTGCCATCACTGCCACCCTTCGTGGGGTTTTCTTACTAGCTTGGTTTTGTTTTTGTCATCCAATGTCTCATCATGCCAGTGCATACACCATGCAAGCTTGTAAAGTTGTTACACACAAATAATATGGTGCACCCTTTATTTAGAGTTAAGTTTTTTGTTCTGGGCCACTGGTTCCACATAAGGAGAAGCAAACAACAGTTACCTTTTTCTTGTACTCTTCGAGAACAGCTCCGTACATGGAAATGTGAAAATCAACGTTGACCATGTTCCGTTTCACCTGCAGAACATAAATGAAAGAAGAAATGTTCAGACTTGTTCTTCACAGTGAGGGCGAAAAGATTACCTCAATGCGTATGTTCTTGGCACGATCTGCGTACTTCAGAGTGTTGTAGGTATCTTCATAGTTGGAGGAAGACGGGCTCACGGCTGCGATCATGACGGTCTGGCATTTGCCACCAAGAGAGTCTTTCAAGATCCTTGTCAATTTGCTGTCCCGGAATGGCACGTGACCTTTACGCTACACAGCAGATTTTATGGAGCAGGCCGTGACGCTTACGTTAGCATATCACACAAAAGATATTAAAGAAGAAAAGAAGGCGATTTCACTGTTCTTTGTTGTATCTGTAATGGATACAGTTCTATGCTTTCTGATTTTCTGCTCTCTGAATTTTGGTTGGTGATACCCTCGTTTTCTGGTGAGCATTACCAAAATGGGTAAAACAAGCAGTTGAAAAAGTTCCTGCGATACACACCAGTCAAGCGTAGAGCATCAACTGTCCAGCATTTGGTGTTCATGGTTGGCTAAAACTCAGGCATCAATGGAATCACTTTTTTCTTGGTTTTAAGGTACCCCAATACAATCCAAGGAAAGACTAGGCGTTTTAGCCTAGACACACCTGGCAGCAGCCTTTAACGATTGCATTTGGTGTCAGAATCAGACTAAAATGCTCTGGACTGAAAATTGACAGTCATTTCTTCTAGTTATGAATAACTGATTCCTAATCAAGACTTTGTATTCCAACCTCCAGAATATCTGGGCTCACTCTTGCAACTTTCAACTTAGCTGTCGCACTATGCAAGTCTGTTTGCCTTATCACTTTCATGCAACAGGTAAAGCTCACTTTACGTACTGAGCGCTCTCCGTTTCTCGTCTGTGTAAACTTATCCAACATTAAGTGCCGTTCTCAAGGTCATAGACTCTACAAAAATTGTTTGACTGCCCTTCCAATTTTATGTTTAAACTAGTTCCTAAGCCAAACAAAATCCCGGACAATCCCTGTCAACTTGAACTTTGTGCATTTTTAGTGAGATATTTGAGATAAGGATGCCTCAGAATGATCTGGATTCTTTCATGACAACCTTTGAGTAAACCGAAAGCCAATGTGCACATGCACATCGTTGAAGTGTGCGATCATTATTGATTTTTCTCAGCTGCCTGGTTCACCTGGGGCTGTGCCCAGGAATAATAAAAGCTTATGTTGCTACAATTACTGTTAAAAGTGAAAAAGGAAAAAAAGTATCTGTGTTCAGCTTGCATGAATAGACTTATGTTGCCACAGTACATTGGATATTAGTATATACGCCCCATCGTAAGAAGCAAGTCAGTAGGCCTACCCTGTAATCTGCTAGAGCATTGATGCAGTTGCCAAGTGCGAGAAGCGATCTGTTGATGTTAGTGCCCTCGCGGAAACGGGCGCCCGTAGACGTAACCGATGCAGCACGTTCCGAGCCAGCCAGGTCGATGAAGCTCATCTTGGAAGTGCGAACTCCAGCAGATGTTCCAGTCACATGCTCGGTTTGTGTCAAATACACCTGAGGGAAGGAAATTGTTCCCAAATAGCATGAACCAGTAGAGAACCAATCCAGTTCATTCCCAGTTTTCTAGACCACTTTACTAATTTGTTGCGAGATCTTATGACAGCAATGTTGCAAAATAAAACAGTGGAGTGGTATGTATAGGCCTATGGTTACACTTGTTTGACGAGAGCCTAGCTATAACAGGCACAAGGCTCTCAGCTCTCTGCATTTGCTGGCAAATTTTTAAGCTTTGGAGAAAGCAAGTATACCTACTACTCACTGCAGTAAGAGAGGCTCAAAAGTTTATCAAAGTTAAATTTTCCAAAATGTGCACGAAACAGAGATACTAGAACAAAGGGGTCTAATGGAAGAAGCATGACAAAAGATACTAATGCTGCTAAAGCATGTTGAATGTAATAAATTCGACTGAGCTCCTAATGTGAATGTTTTGTTGCATGATTACGTCGCTTTACCACTGCCCTTAACCTTTTTTTTTTTTTTCAGTCACATAAATAAATTTCTCAAAAGTGGCTCTTTTCTAATAAATTTAGAAAATGAGAATCCTTACTTAGAGGAATGACTAAATACACCTTCGAAAATCCCTTCTTACCTGAAATACGGCATGAGAACGAGATGACTCTGCGTTGGCGTCTGTTGGGTGCTGCGTCCTGTTGCGATTGCCTTGATGAAGCATCTCGATTAACTGCTCCGCATTTTGGGGCTGAATCGAGAATTGCATTAGAAACAAGACTCATCTCCCAATATGCATACCCCTGACATATACTGAGGTTTGAAAATCATGTTTACCGAATAAATAGCACAAAGTAGAAGAGCACTTCGTTCACTGTGGTGACTAACGAATTACTGAGACAGACAACCAGTGTTTCACAACGGCATTGAGTCTTCAAATTAACAGACTGCTAAGACTAGCATTTTCGTTCAAACATGCCATTGCAGATAACTTTGCCTCAGCGCCTAAGGATGGTACACAATGGTATACAAGGTATATCCTTCTACTTTTACAGTGACTGGAAGTCTAGCTAGATGGTTTGTTCCCTCCAAATCCTATAATTTGGGGACAACGGATAATGAAGTACTTTTACGACAGTTCCTGGAAGTCTAGTAGGAAAGGGTTTTTACTGTGTGCACGGAAAGCTTGGAGATCATGACCCCACGGACTGGATCCTCCAACAACAGTAAAGGGGCTGAACCGGACTTCAGAAGGTCATTCACGTTTTCGTTGTAGACTTCAAAGTAGGAAACTGTGATTTTGAAGGATCGCTCATCCTTCAACATTTCCAATCTCTCATACAAATCGAGGACAGTGTGAAAAATTACACCGTGGTATTCTGTCGTCCCCAGCATAGTGAAGGTTTTCCCAGAGCCTGTTGCTCCATAGGCAAACACTGTGGAAGAAAAACAATTTACAGCCATAATAAACAATCTGAAAATTATTTGAAAACAATCTGAAAAGTTACTAATTTTTTATATTTATACATAATTAGTACCAGGAATTTTTTTTCTATACTGCTCATCAGTAAACTGATTAAATAAAATACCAGAGCAATTGCAGCCTTCCAGAAGCTTCTCCAGCATGGGCTGCGTAGTGTTTTCAAAGACTTGTTTGTTGCTAGCAGTCTCATTGAAGACCTGAGGAAATAAGAAAGATGTTAAAGGGACAAACAATTAAAAAGAAGGTAGTCCATCCATGGGAACACTGGGTGCCATTACTTCCATTATGCTTTAATGAATATACCTTCATATCAGTAAGGGCTGCAGCAACAGAGCCTGATGCTATTGAGAGCACAACATCATTGTATTTTATTACATTCCATTATTATTACATATATCTTTTATCAGGTTCTAGCCGTTCAAAGCTACTACTGGTATGAAGAGGAGTGCAGGCAGAAATTAAACAGAAGTAATGAGTGAGACAGTTGGTGCCACCGCGCATCATGGGCCAGCTTCAGTGCGAATCATTCCAACATTTGTCTGGTAAATATGATAGAAACGAGCTCAGTGAACTGTTACAGAAGGAGAGTGCTTATATTTTGAATCATAATGAATGCACACCATTTACGAGAAAGAAACAGAAGAATGTGAGATTCACTGCACCTTGTCAAAAACGAACACCATGTTCTTGTTTTGTCTCTGTAAGTGTCCCCGCACGGGCGCAGTCGGCACGTCGTCATCGGGGTCAAACACCAGCATCTGCGAGTCGACAGCACGAACTACGCACCTAGCGCAGCTCTCTCGCTGGTTGGGAGGTCGAATGCGAACTGCCACCGTGATATGCCCACTGCCGTCCGGTCCAATGGAATGCCGCAGACGCTTCGGTCTTACCGTACCGTGCACGTCCGATGGCCTTTTCTGTCTTGGAGTTGGCCCAAACATGACAGGCCCTGGAGCCATGTTTTCACAGCATTGGCCACACGGCTACAGGAAAAAAACGAAGCCCCCCGTTTACGGAATAGTCCTCACCTTATTCTTGCTCAATAACAAGGCAGTACGCCTTCAGGACTCGAACTACTCCTGTAAATAACACCATACAATCATGAAGAGTTTCCTGTACATTCGAAAGCGTTTAAATTAGGAGCAAGAAACGCCCTGGCTTACATAGAGTCGGCTATTGGCCCATTGGGAGAAAATCCGGTAGAGGAAATGGCAAATGGCTTTTCTAGTAATGTCACCCTTTCGTTGTACTTGTAGTTTCGGTTTGGATTTTAGGCAAGACATTTGTGCGTAAAATTTTTAATAATGATTCAAGCAAAATGGCCTCAGAATAGAAGCAAACATTGCCCCTTCCCCCAGACTTCCTACTAGAGTTTGTGTGTGGAAAAAGAAATTGAAACGGCAGATAGAGGGCAACACCAGCGATACTGCACGGTACATGTGTATGGCGTCGTGGTGTGTTCGCTTCTGACTCGTAACGCAAGTTATAATTCCAGATTTGCGCTCTGATAAGTGATCAGTTAATCGTTTTTATATTCGTAAATACAACACAAGCTATATTCAGAGTAGGTGCTTTGATTCACATGAGTATTTCATAATTAGTCCCTTTTATGTTTCATTCTTAGGCCTACCAATAGGTCGCTGGTTATTCGATGCTAGAGCTGTAGACATAGCCAACATATATAACCTTGAAGAGTCGTAAAAAATAAAATTGCATGATAGACACGTCTGTGGAAATTTTAGCTATACATCTCTGCTCTGTACTAAATTTTGCAGTGACCTGTGATTTGGAGGAGAATAGCGATTGAGGTCACGGCACTTTCTGCTCTGTTTCAATTCTAGCGGCATTCATCGATGTGGTATTTTGTGCTCAACTCGCTTATGTCGAAAGTGTCACGTGCAAAGTGCATTTAATGATTATTTTACTTACATGGTAACGGACTGCGTGGTTAGCGCTTCTCAGGGTTGCATGGCACCAGTCAGACATGCGCTTAGCTGAAATATTTTGTACCTCTGTTGCAGAAGTATTCTAGAAGAGTAACATTATAAGAGAGGAAATTGTAATGTTCATTTTATGTAATGTCGCACATTACAATTATATCGTGGGATTGCCTGTGCCCACAGTGCTGAGGGATTCTCGGCAAGAGACACACATTGAAGGGGAAGTCTAACTACCCGAACCCAACGATGGCTGGTTATGGGCTATAATATGTTGCACCGCACAAACAGGAATAAGGTCGAGAAAATGATATCACACATATTTTGTTTTTCCTGTCTTGTCTATGTTTGCTTTTTCTGGGGCTTCACATCATGAACAGATCCATCCTTTCATCATGCCTTCACGTTTTAAGAACGTATCTCACAGAGTCAATGACATATAGGAGTTTCATACCATGGTGAAGCAAGACAGGTGGTCACATACGTGCCCATTCTCGTGTTTGTGTGTAAGCTAGTGTCTACAATACGGTTGCCGTGATCTTTCCAGCATGACAAGGGTGTATGTAGGGCACCTGAGCTACAGGACTCGAGAACGTGACCTTGAGCGTTTCTTCCGTGGTTTTGGCAAAATCCGAGAAGTGCTGCTCAAAAATGGCTTTGGCTTCGTTGTAAGTTTTCCTGTCTTTTCTGCCTGACCACATGTTTTTATTACGTAAAAGTTTTAATTTGTTGCTCTTTATCTAAGGAGTTCGATGATTATCGTGATGCAGATGACGCCGTCTACGAACTGAATGGCAGGGAGCTTGATGGAGAAAGGTGAGTGTCCATCACTGCTCACATGCAGAATGTTCTTTTTTTTCCATGAAACTTATGCCACTTTATGTGAAGGGGGAATAAATTTTTGAGTAAATTGTATTATATGATGGCACTCTCTTTGCAGAGTCGTGGTGGAACTTGCCCATGGTACTGCGAGACGCCCTACAGGTTCCCGCAACAACTGGGTGGACAAGTATGTCAATCACTCACTTGACTCTTCTATGATATAAATATTGCTGCAGCAAAGAACTGACCCCCACTTAAAGGGACACTAAACTGTCAAAAATGTGGCACATCTCAAAGGTACCAGGGTACCTGTGTGTCAGATTTCCTCTGAGCATGCTCAGAAGTTACTCTGAAGTTTAAGCAACATAGCAACTGAGAAAACAGGGTGCCTTAACTATGCATCTTGTATAGCATTGGTTTATTAAAAAAATACTTCTATGAATCCTTTCTTCACAATGTAGAATTTTTTTTTTTTTTCTTTTACCAAACGTAATGAGGAGAAAAATGGAGCACATACATTCAGGTGCGGCAGCCCCGAATCCCAATGCTCATCTCTGTTACAGCAGTGTTGACTTCAAAATTTTGCGTATCTTCTACAGGCTGCTCTGTACATCTCAATAGATATTTAAACGTATAACCTGAAATAGGTGGATTATTATTTATGTTGCTAATTCAATTAACTATTGGGATAAACCTAAAAGCTTAAGGTAACAGTCTCGTATACAAAGTTTCACTAAGAAAAGACCGGTAGTTTTTGAGAAATCGACACAAATATTTCGCTCTAGGAGTCTATCAACGTCACAGTCCCTCACAGAAATCACGAAAAGAATCAGAAAGCAGCCACCAATAGGGTTGGAGGAAGCGAGCGGCAAGGCAAAGCCGGTGTTAGCCAGCATCAAGGTTTCTCGTCTGATTATTATAAAATATCTGGAACAGTTGAATTCACCTACTTGTAATGGGTCTCTATGTGGGTTCCGCCATCTGCAGTGGTTTCTTGCTAGGAACAAATAATCTAGTGGTATGTTGATGTGTAGAATACCTGTAGCAAACTTTTGCACGAGTGTCTAGCCGTAAGAGAATGTAGGTACATGATTTGCCACTATTTGTCACCGTAGTTACTAACAGCCGTGCCAAGTATGCCTGATTGAAGCAGCTGTTAGGGAGAACAGCATCTTAAAAGCGCCAAAACGCCCTACCAATGCAGGACAGTAAAGAGGAC
>JARGYV010088755.1:0-11589 GCA_029532675.1 Ornithodoros moubata
ACACTTGATTTCGTATAACCCGAAAACAAAGAAGAAGAAAAAAAGGAAAGAAGCAGTTCATTAACTCAGCCACAAGCAAAACGTCAGGAACCGATACAACTTTTATAGGTTATTTTCAGGTCACTGGCGTGGTATACATACAGCGCTCACGACAAATATATCTCTGAATATAAAAGCTCATTGTTCTAGTTATTGTTCTTCGTTCCTCCACCCTTCATATTTCAAAATTCATATCGTTCCCTCTAGATAATGTCATACACCCTCAGGAAGAAAGCATTAACGTTCTCTATGCCACATGCGCGTAAAACGGATCATTATAGCGAGTGAGCGAACTCTTATCTTTCGGGGGGTCGGTTGACTTTGCGGGTCAGAAATATCGGTTTAGTTCGTCTTTGGGTTCATTGCAACAGGAGTTACTGATTGATAATGTACATAATATATAGCATATATTATATACATATATAATATATACTATACTATAGGTGCATGTACCCCTTGGCAAACCGTGGCGGCCACGGATGGTCAATGTACATCACCACCATCACTTCATACCCATTGTCACTGTCATTGAAGGTCACTGAGCAATGGAGTAGTGGACCGGCGTACTGGCGGCGAAATTCTCCATATCACCGTCATCCCACGTATTTGTCGTTGTTGTTGTTTTTGGCGAACCTGCCTTCGCCTCATGTCTGTTGTTCTTCCTTTCGGTTCAGATTCGTTCAGGAACATGAGAAGAAGAAGAAGAAACAGAAAAAAAAAAAAAGACATCGGTTCGGTCTTTGGAAAAATAACGTTTCTCACCGGTTTTTGGTTTGCTCTCCGTCTCCGCTTGAACCCCTGGCCATAGCTACCCTGATTTCTGTGATACCGTCTGGAAAATACTTGCAGCGATAATATTGGCCGAAAATGAGTTTTGAACTGACGCGCGAATCACGGAATATCTGTTTTGTGCCTCCGTGCCCTTTTGTTGGCCGGAGAAATGGTTCGTCCTGACCTTCTATGTTATTTTTCATTGCAACATTCTATGACGCCCTTATGGCCATACTCCTCTGCCCTGAGATTGTATAAACACGTGTATTTACGACGACCGTGCACGCGAACCGCACTAAAATACTGAACCGTAAGCTGCAAATTATTCCTTTCGCAACGCGCAACAAGAATTGAAACGGAACCGACACAACATTTCGCATCAAACACGGCACACTGAGACAGCTCAGAAAGCCTTCATAATAAGTGTATACACAGTGCTATAAAAAGCCTCTATGTAGAACGTAAACTATTCCTCTCGACGATGAGGTCATTAACCTCGTCTCTGTTAGAGCACACACTGCGACACGGAAACAAGCATCCGCTGAAACGGCTCGTTCTCCACACAGCATTCCTTGTTGTGCGTATATCAGAGTCAGCCACTGTAGTTTCATTAGTCTGAATGGGATGGTTGCCCCACTGAGGATTCCAGCGTCATGGGAGTTTCCTTTCACGTCACTTGGGAGAACCCTCTCGAGTTCCCCCTTTTCGCCCAAAGGCTCGTTCTTCTCTCCTTCCGTTTCCTGTCAACTTCGTCATCGCCCGCAATAAGTGATTCATCCTTGTGCTGCCAACGGCTCATTATTTCAGTTCGGATATGCGTCCACCCTAATTAACAGGGTTACGCCACTCAAATCTGTTGGAAGAGCTGGGGGTTGAAAAGATTATTTGCGCGCGATCGAAGACGCTTAGAGACCCTCGAAATACTGTAATGACTCCGAGACGCTTTCAAATAGTATGCGGGCAAGATATGCTACCGACGAATGTAATTATAAGCATGCAGTCAGAAGTGGCACGCGACCTTCCTCATTTATGTTCGAACTTTCGTTTTTCATGTGGCATTCATTCACAGCACATACCTTCGAAGGACATGGACGCCGGGAACATTTTCGAATTCTGGTTTCGAACGCATTGATTTAGTCGTATAAATGCATTCAATATTCTAGACCGTTAATACTTATCAATCCGTAACACATATGTCTATCTTTTCCAGATTTCGATGAACGCGAAAAGCAGTTACGACCTCGATCTCTATTACTGTTCCCTGTGGTCTATTGTCTATTTACATACACAAGAACAGCAGCTATTATGTACTGAAGACACGCCGACCCGTCGTTTCCATCGTCGGTTGAAACGCCGAGGCGAAGGGAAAACAAGTACGTCGATCACAGCCTGAGTATTCTAAATGGTAACTCAAAACTCCCATTCAATGGCAAGGCTATGGAGAACCAGCCGATATCTCGCGCAAAGACAACGTTACCTCTGAGACCACAAGCCTCTGTCCAGCTATCACCTACTAATGACGAACAGCGAAGAGAAATCCAAAAATCTGGTGAAGCTGAAGATAAAGCAAAATGACTCTTAGTGGAAGCCGCCGATGTTTCGATTGTGCTTCCTCTGGGTGTTCTTATCATCTTCTGTATCTTCTTTCAATATTCGTTGCCCTCAGCATTCGTTGCCCTCTTTTGCCCTCGAGCTTCCATTCATCATTTAAAGAAAATTCAGCGGTGTGTCACGAGCCACCAAAAGTGAAGCCCCAATCACTGATTGTGTTTGATGGGAATTGCATTTTTGTTTCTGGGGTACTCCGTGCAGGTTACGACGAAATGAAAATCAGCAAAATACGCTACGACGCATAAAAGTCGGAAAGGTAATTACGCATTCCCCTGGTCGGAAAATAAGTCAGAGAATGACATTGCTTCCCCATTTCTCCCAGTTTTCGACCACGCCGCTCACCTTTCTTCTCCCTGACGTCTGTCACCTGGTGTAGAAAATGAAAGAGAAGTCATTACTACAGGCGGGGAAAAATAAAATGAAGGCACACACACACAAAATCGTTTAGGTCGGACAGAAGGAAGCGACGTCGGCTGCAGAAGGCAATTTTCACCATCCCAACAGTCCAGCACCTCCTAATGGTCTCGAAGAAATGTTCTGTTCTTCTACATCATTGTTTTGTGTATTTGGGCGTGGTGGTCGTGAAGCAGTCCTCATGCTCGAGCTTCGCGACAATCTCCGTGACACGTATGAGAACCAGGAGAGACCGTAAAAGCGATTACACCAGATGCTTGCTTTTCATGTGACACGTCCCCTCCACAGGGGCCGAACGCATCCCGCATTCCTCGGTGATAGCCCCGATGTTTCGGCAGCTTCGGGAGGTTGTTACTCACGATACAGCTCGTAATTAGGACCTGGCTTCATTTTTCAATTAGCGAAATGCAAATAGTTACTTCTCCATGTTCAAATATCTTTTCATACTGGGCCGAGACACATCCTCCAGCGCATGGGATTATCGCTACCAACACAGTATGAAACAGAAAACTATTTTATTTACATTTAATAAGACCCCGAATAAAGAACCCCTGAATAATGTTTTTAACCTTTAATTGTGTTTGCCCAGTGACACACGCGACAGTGGACTCCTTGTTGCTCCTGGCGCCGACGTTAAGGATGTGGTATGTTTTGATAGATGATATAGGACAGAGAACCATGTGTTGAGTGATGAAGTAAGCAGCAAGATTAAGCAAACTAGTGGAGGCCAATTTGCGGTATGCTTGGACCCAGTAAGAGCCCGCTAAATATCAGATCCTACTAACCTGGAGCATTTTTCTTCAGCTTGTGTACATTGATATATAAGATGATATATACGTCGTACGATGACGCCGTCGTCTTCACTGCACGATTGAACAAATGCAACAGGCTGTACAAAAGTTCATGCTATAAGTCACTGATATGACATGATGGACACGAGCATTTACTTTAGGACGTAAAATGATGTGCAGAATCGTGGGTGTTAAAGAACAGGTATAAAATAAAAATACGAGCAAGAGGATGCCACACACAGTGGAACAAACCGAGCATTGAAACACTCATTAGCGGAAGTCACTCAGTTGAGGTCATGCTGTGAAGACAAAGGGGCCCACGTCTACATCAGACGACAGAGGAGGGACACCGTGAAAAAGATATAATAAGCCCTGTATACCATATCAGAACATCAACAGCTCAACGGTCGTACTGATGTTCGGTCGTGGTCAAATGCCATCCTGGCGTATGACCAGAGAAAAGGAGACCGAAGACGACGACGGCATCCAATTCCCCATGCTCCAGTGGCGTAATATTATCCTCTCCTTGGTCACTGGTCAACGGGATATACCCTGTCATGAGTCGGCAGATGAGCTGGCCAGGATGTCCCTCACCGGCCCTATTCTTCCCGTTCTGCCACCGCTCCCTGTCATCCTGCGTGCCCAATTCCGACGCCGGCAACGTCTAACTTTCATCAAGCAACCACGTACCGGTTAAAAACACTTGGCTCTTCCGTGGCGCCCGCAGTGCTGTTCCTCACGCAGTGAGGAAGTGTGGATAACGAGACTGACATGTTATGCCGGATTGTTGCGACTGGCCATTGGCGCGTGGGCTGCGTTCAACCTTAGTCAAATGCAATGGCTAACGGGGAATATTTTGTTTTCATTTTCAAGCGTAAACAGCGTCAAGTCCGCTGTAGTACTCCTCCACCTGTTTCTATGTGTGTTTTTCAAGCTTAAAGAACCGGTTCTAAAGCTGCGTAAATTCTGCCAGCACTGCCACGCTCCCGCAGACATCGACCACCTCCTCACCACTTGCGGTCAGTACTCCAACCAGCGCGCGGCACTCCTCCGCAATCGACGGAAGGCTGGCTACATGGGCGACGATCTTGACCATCTCCTATGGCCGAAGGGACACCGGCGAAGCAAGCGGAAAGCCCGGAACGCCCTCCTTGCGTTCCTGCACGACACCGGGTTGGCAGAGACACTCTGAGCCTCACAGAGGTGAGACTCAGAGACACAGAGAAGAGCAGGCAGACTGCACCTCTTTTTCCCTATACTTCAACCCCCCCCAAAGGACACACAGGAAAAGTGGAAAAATATTCTGTTTGGTTGCTCTTGACTAATTGCTTCAAACTAATCGCCGCAGAACGTTTGAGTGTAGCGAGAAAAATCAAGACGGATCATTACACACATGAGAGGGCAGATAACTTCGAGCAGAGGAAGTTCGGGCAAAATAAATGCTACCAGGAATGCAACGGAAGGATCGATGGTCTGAGGAGACGCCTACCGTAGACGCTGCCAATTGATGGTCCTTCGAAAGAAGACAAAGAATAGCCTGCTTGTGTACCTCTTCCATGAAGTGCGCATCAAGAAACGCGTTAATGCTTCCTGCGATTTAAGACTGAGAGTCTTTCTTTCCCGACTACATAAACTGCAAGTAAATCGACTGGACGTGACTTACACCGCATGGCACCGTAATTAAGGACTGTGTTCATTGAATGGCTAAAGTCGGTAAAAAATGAAGTTACTTTACGACGAAAGGAGCAGGGGCACAGCATTTCGTACAGTGTGATTCCCAGGCTTTTAGTTGAGACTGCTTTCGAGAGATCTTCATGCCACATTATTTCCACACAGGTCCGCTGTTACGGTATCCGCTAACCGAATAAGGCGTTCATAACATGTTGCAGTGGAAAAAATACCAAGGTGGCGGGTAAGAAAATAGGAAAGTGAAAAACACCGATAGAGGCGTCATTCTGGTTGAAAGCGTCACACGTAAGGTTTCGAGTAGCCATAATCTACAAGTGAGTCTCAACTGCGCAGGGTGCACTGCAAGCAGTAAGAGTATCTCCGCAGTCAAGTTGTAATTTTCTTCCAATAATATATTCTATCGTACGTTAGAAGCAATGTATGGCGCCCCGTGCAGAGAGGATCAAAGAAAGAAAATTCGTTTCATCCGAAGCCTGACCAAGGTCCAGGGCGCCAGAACATATTAATATGCACTGAGATTCAATTTCCTCATCGGCAGCCTGACAGCACGCGGTCCAAAAGGAACTGCAAATGCTTATCGAATTATGTCCTGCAAGACTTCGCACAAAAATGAAATACAACAAAACGTTAGAAGAAGCACACGGAGCTCGGAAACCCGCATAAGGAAGTTTAATCCCGACATTGACTTTCCGTGAAAACAGGGTTCTTCGTTCAGGAGCGTGTGCAAACTTCTGGATGAATGTTTAAACACTAGTATACATTATGATGCATTGCAACGTAGACGTCACGTTAACGTCTTTTGTATTTCAGGGTACGTCAAAATAACAAGTAGTGCACTGCATTAAGCTACGCAGCGTCATGTGTCGGTGAACATATGGAACGTGGGGCTGTTCGCCTTGAGCCCACTTTAGCCTTTCATTGGATGGAATTGAGGCCCGGTAATGATGCTTGAAGAACCAACGTCCTCGACGGTCAAAAATAAGGACGAAAAACGTTGTGGTACAGTCTTGTGAACCATGATTATTGTGAGTAATAGCAAAAAATATTTGAACTATATAAATTTAAACTAACTTAACGTAAGCTGGGTGATAATTGTAACGATTAAAACACTAGTTTTTAACTAAAAACGTGAAAAACTTTTAGTATAGAAGGCCGCGAAGGCCACTTCGTAGAATATCAAGACGCTGACACTTTTAAAGACACTGATAATTTGTTCTGGGCTCTCGCTTTCCTGTTCCCCCGCTTTATCTCCTTGTAAACAAGTATTCATGTGACACTGGCTCCTGCTAATCGAAACAACAAAGTGATACAGAACCACAACCCGTCATATTCGTCATATTCCAACGGGGGAATGAACAAATATGTTCAAGTAAGACTATGTATTATAATGAAAATAAATAAATAAAAGATCGCGAGAAATCATACTATGCTATGCCATGAACTATTCATAAAATCCCTCATTCGACATTCGCATGTGTTGTGGGCCGCACTACGTAAATCTACTAAGTCCTAGTTGACGTTTTCCAACACACAGCCTAATGTACGGCGACCACTGTGCCTCCCTGAAATGCCACTGAATTCCTGCTCAGAATTGAAATCTCACAAGCTGAAAAATCAATCGCGAACATAAAAGTCTTGGCAAGCCCTATCGAGCGTGGGAGCAACGCGAATGCGCAGAAGCTAATTGCGAAACGGCGTTCTTGAGATTCCTGCTCATGCTGGCCAGTCACTCGCGGTGAGACCTGCTCACGTGTTCATTAAGGGAACCGCTCCCTGCAGTGACGGAAGGTGTTCCACGCTTCGTAAATGGAAACATATGTGTAGGAAAGGATCACAATACCGTGCACTCTGCTACCTTTCGCTTTGACTGCCTTATTGTCACCGAGGCATTATCGCACAGTATGGCGATGAAGTCTAGGAGGTTCAAGACAGGTTTCCGGACGCCATCGCCTAATGGCGTTTGGTTTATATTTTTCAACAGTTTGATTCGTAGCTGGTTTTGCGGCCCTTTACACTGCGACTGATTGGGCCTTGAAGCTGCCCGGCGGCCCAGAACTTTTTTTCGCGACCGGACTGCTAATAGAGCCTTTGTGTTGTTATCATTCTTCATTTATCATGTTCAAACACAACGCAGTGGGATAGGCCATCGTCTCTGGCACGGTGAAGTACCCCTTTTCATCGTCATTAAAGTACCTGTTGTTGTCGTTGTTGTTGTTGTTAGTTTTGCGGTCCCCTAATGGAGCTGTAGCTTCGTGTTATTCGTTTTTCTCATCATTATGATACTATATGTTCAAACACATCGCAATGGGGTAGGCTACGGTCTATGGCCTGGGGAAATACCCCATGCCGTCGTCCTTAAAGTGTATCAGGTTGCTAGTGTTGTGCAATTTTAGGAAATTGTCTTGAAAGTATTCCCTTTCACGTACTTATTCGTATATTTTTTTCCCTTTTTTAACGTTTGACAATTTATCGCATCCTGTTCATTTAGTGTGAATTTTCACCCAAAAATAGCAATGGTGTACTGCTCCAACCGGGATTATACTAACAAAAGTGGGCACCTTCACGAGTCGTCATCGCCACCTCACAAATACTGAGGGGAGGGGAGGGGCATCTAGGAGGTGCACGATTGAGGTGAGGTGAGAAGTATCTTAAGCAAAACTTTTGAGCTGAGGGAAGATAAATTTCGAGAAGATTGAGTTGATGCTCCTTTCAGCGTAATGGTGGGGGATCATTTGTTCATGATGAACTGTGGGTTACAGGCGACTCTGTAGAGAGGAATCTACTTATCGTGTTGTAAGTGCAGTGTGCAACCTATATATAACAAAAACTGGTGGAGACATATGAATGAAACACGTATGGTTGAGATATCTGAAAGCAGTATATAGCAAAGACAGCAAGTTAGAATAGTTTGTGGCTTTACGTCGCGAAACATCTGTGGTCACAATAAGATAAATTTCTTCACACCACAGACAAACAATCTGAAAATTTAAAGAACGATACAAGTGTCTAAGCAGGCGATGAATTCATGCACCCATAATGCAAGCATATATGTTAACCCGCCATTATGAATTGTGCCTTTCCATTCGCATCGACAGCGTCTTGGATTATTGGATAGCCGTACCTATATACGACGGCTCTGCGAACTGTAACGACACCGCCACCCTGTGGCGTGGGTGACTAATTTTCGCCGAGTTTGAGTGGTCATTCATATTCGCCGAAACGGCAGTTTATAATACTTTCTCATGCTCATCTCACTGCGGCACAATATCATGGCATATGGCCCATGTGAGCCATATTAGTCAGCCGCAAGAGCAAAAGAACGTTTAAGAAATAGGCTTAAGGACAAATGTGGTACTAGATCGTATCATTATCGACGACCTCGTGTGAGTCATGTTCATTGAACGTACAGAGGTTGCGACTAATGCACTGGGAAATACCTGGCAATTCACAAAATTCAAGAAGCTTAGCAAAATAGGCATTTTCGAGGTATGAATCGCCATAGAAATGTTCATGAGTCTAAAGTATCAACCTTACAATTCTGCAGAGTCTTAAATAACAGGTAGATTATGTGCAACATAGGGAGAGGGCTCTCCTTTATCCGCGTTCAATATGTTTCTATAAGAACGGTTATAGTTTCCACCAAGCGAAATTTTACCAGTATATTCAGCTGTCAAACGACAGCCAGCTTGCCTGGACTTTTCCATCAATGACACATCTATCTGAGTGAAATGCACAGCCTAATTTTCGGATCATGGACTGCGCATCATATTTGGAGCAAGCCTCCGGACTTTAGAGCGTTCATATTTGATGAGAAACCGCGAAAAATTGAGAAGGTTGGAAGCAGCGCCAGCAATCGATCTAGCGGCATCCACCGTGAGTTCGCGCCTACGGTAAGGATCCTTGTTGTTCCCAGCATCGGACGTCGCGGCCGAGACACGAACCCAGGGACATTTGGAAATCTGCTGACTCATCAAATATGCATGCAGCGAGCTCTTCGATTACGCAGAGCCAGCCTCGCCCTTTTCGTCTACATCCTCATACTTTTGTCAATATTTTTTTGCCACTCACCGCACAGCAGCGTTATAGCTGGTGCGGCAAATATATGTGCGATCGGATGTTTGCTCACCGAGCGATCCGAAGGAAGAATAAATATTCTATTCATTTGGCGCCCAGGGCTCATGAAAGCCAAAGCTGGAGGTTAACCGATTGTGCAGGCTGGGTACACGGTTCTAAGTAAATAGTTGTAATGTGCGAATAGATGACCGCGAACATCGCGCGTGATATTCCGCGATATTTACCAAGTATAACTTCCACTGAAGTCGTCAATACAAGAAAATGAGATAAGAAGGCGTGAGTTTTATGTTTCAAGTTTCACTGTTGATGTATTTGCTTTTACCACGATCACCATGTTGTCAACAGTTTTCAAGTAACACGAAGAATTTGAAAAACTTTTCATGTTTGTAAGGTATTCATCTTCAGGCATTCATGTAACATATATGCATTTTTATTTTCGTTGTGACCATCGTGAACAAGGATGTGGAAAGTTCATGCTGTGAGCACAGGATCACGGTGAGGGTTCATCTCTTTTGCTGCTTGAAAGCGCCACAATGTAGTTATAACTAGCCCGCACGGAATAAGGATGAAAAATTATTTGAGGATGGTGCATGAAACAAATGCAGCATCCATTTGTGCCTTTTTTTTTTCGCAAACATTTTCACTCTCACACTTTCACCGTCTCATTTCTGTTATTTTCTTTACCTTGTCACTTCTTTCTTTTTTTTTTTTTCTGTGACAACATCATGAAGTTCAAATACTCAATTCAAAGGTTGCTCTATTTAAATTTCCTATTTCTTTCTGCGAAACCATACCTTTCTCACTCATGGCTTACCCACAAGCGTGAGGATCTATTTCTAATAATCACGTTCCAGAAGAACGCGTAATCAATTCACAATCTGACAGTTTTTCAATGTAATCTATCCTCGCCGGAAGCCACCATCGCGAGGAGCCTTTCCTGCACAGATAACGAAACACGGCATCGACGAAAGAATCTAAGAGCGGTTGAAATAGAGAAAATTAGAACTGGCATGCACCCGCATGCTACGTGGGTGCAATAAGAAGGGAAACCTTGCTCTACGCTGATTTCGAGCGAAATGGAAGGGGCTGGCTTTAGATTCAGTGAACCGGCACTGCTGCCGAAAGCGTCAATGTCTCAAAACTTTCGGGGAGCTCTCTGACAGTAACGACATCCCAAGGCGTAGCTGGTTGGTTGGTTTGTGAGAAAAAAAAATGGAGAGAGTGGCCAAGGCGTAGCTAAAACAGCACCTTCTATAATTTTGCTTTGAGTGCTCCAAGAATGCTTAAAAGAGAGCAGGAAAAGTACTGTATAGCTCCGTCGTATCTGTTTTTGTGACACGAGTTCTTTTATTGTTTTTTTGTCTCAATTCATGTTTCGTAATAGCGGTTCGTTATCAAGGAAAAGAAACGGCTGAAAGTATAACGAGATGCGTCTTCACTGAGAGGAAACCGATGACGCCTTACGCAATTCGCCTCAATATGTGGCTGTCGCCAGCCTATCTTTAGATGCCTACCTTTATATGGCAAGCAATATGGCTCACATTGCTTTTCGAAAGGCAAGTAATACATGTTTCGTGAAGTAATCCGCAAGAATTATTGGTGTTTTTAAAGATGACAGTAACAATCAAACAAACGCATACATGCAGACTGTCCCATCTCGACGATCTCTAAGGTATGCTGAATTTTCGGAAGATGCTAGATAAGATTGCATATACGCAGGCAAGCTGGAGGATATTCATTGCGAAAAAGCAAGAGTTTGGGTGGAAGAGATAAAAACGGTGAGGCGTTTTTGCAGTGGGTTGTTAGAGGTGATTATTCATCTCTTTAGATTCACCCCATGAAGGCCTACGGCTGAATTTGCCTCTATATATATCTATGGAAGTTGGGTGTTTTTTTTTTTATCCTATGTTTAGAGAGAGAGAGAGAGAGTGTCGTAGAGGAGGCGGGTGAGGTCTGCCTGCCCAAAAGGCGGCAAGTTGCACCCGTTAGAAAAAGAGGGGGGTAGGGGGAGGGGATGGAACGAAAAAGGGGAAGATGAGAAGAGGGAGAGAGGTGATTATACAAAAAAAAAGAAGAGAAAAAACTTGTGATTATACAAAAAAAGAAGAAAAAAAAAACTTGTAGAACTACAATCCGCAAATTAAGTACTCGGTGCCGGACACCAGGGCTTCCCATGTCCGGACAAAAGCTATAAAAGAGC
>JARGYV010088787.1:0-16867 GCA_029532675.1 Ornithodoros moubata
CTGCCTCTCTCCCTTTCGGGGTTTACTTGGCCTTCGCACAAACTCCTCCCCCCGCCACTGTTACTTCCGAGCAGCGCGGTTTGCGCACGCGCTGAAGTTGCGCTTTTGACGGCGCTAGGTTAATTTCTCCGCAGAACCGTTCTTCATTTTCATTTAGCCGTACTTTTTTTTTTTTTTGTTCTAGCGGTGGCAAGTGAACTGGTGAACAAATCTTTTCATCCCTTGTGAATCAGTTCATTCAGTTCATTGCAGTGATTCGTTCAATGTGAACGAATCATTCACGAACGAACCATCACTATGCAGGAGTAACATGATGGAGGTACATGGAGGCAAAATGGTTCCAGAGAATCCCAGTCAGAAACAATACGTTGGGTTGTCAGGGGTCACAATGACAATGGTTCACTGTAGAACACATGATACAAGCAAAGGGTCATACTCACAACAACTGCAGCAGGACACTTGAGGTCATGTCTTTCGTACCAAGTCATGTTGCTGGCATTTCACATTGCCTACAGGGACAACACACAAGAGAGATCTCAACTGAAATACCTCCCTGGTTAGGTAGCACACAAGAGAAAACCACAAAATGAAATCATAGAACAGTACTCAATTAGGATCAATGTTGTGACGAAGGATATGAAGTAATGCTACTCTTGCCATAGCAGCAGCGTCTTAATTTGTATGCTATCAGCATCCGGTTTACGACTTGGGTCATGGCAAAGGACGTGAACTGTTTCATAGAAAGGTACATGTTTCTCAGAGACATCCATTTCCGCAGGAGATATGTGTAAAAGGTGATGTGCCGTGTATTGAGATTTTGGTGCTCGTTAAAGAATTTTTGGCTGGACAAGATTGATCCACTGACCAGTGACCATGGCGATAATCATAATCATAGTTATCCTATGGTGCAAAGCCGCACATTACCAGTCACCAAAGAATTGAGAAGGATTCGAAGCTTACATCTTTTCCAGAATCATGCAGGCCTGCTGCGACACAACATTTGATTACGTACATCAACGCAAGCAGTTTGGCCAGCCCATTGGAACCTTTCAGGTAACAGAGTTTTAAATTAGATTAATTAAAACTTCCTTCATGAAGGCAGATGTACTTGTGCACTTCACAGCTACATGTGATAATTTGTTATTGCATTCTTGGTGATATAGCAGGTGACTTTAACACTTTCAGCTGATGCAAGGCAAAATAGCAGACATGTACACAACGCTGAGTGCTTGCCGGTCGTACTTATACAACACCGCGAGGGCAGTTGACCAAGGTCACATTTTGTCTAAGGTTCGGCTTACGACCATGCCAGACATAGCCAGTGAAAATTTTACACCCTTTCGACGTTTCAGGATTGTGCTGGTGTGATTCTGTACTGTGCTGAGAAAGCAACTAGGGTGGCACTTGATGCTATCCAATGCCTTGGTAACTATAAATTCTCACTCTTGTACACAGTGTATAGATTGATTCCACTACACTAAAATCTTTGTTCCTGCTTAGGTGGGAACGGATACATCAACGACTATCCAACGGGCCGTTACCTACGAGATGCAAAGCTATACGAAATCGGAGCGGGTACCAGTGAGATCCGACGCCTAATAATAGGCAGGACACTGAACCAGGAGTACAAATGAGGTCCGAGTCAAACTCTAATGAAGGGCTAACAGCCTCTTCATGTTGTAAGTTATTTTTACAGCGTTGTATAGTATCTGTGCTGTGTTCGCTGAGAAATGGTACCTTGTTATTTGTTATATAATATGCAGTTTTAAAATAAATATTAAAATTATTGACAGCACCTTTGCAAAGTAACGCTGAATGTTTAATTTTGAGACGTTGTTAGTTTTTTAGTTCATACCATACAACCCCGCTTTGACGTGCAATACGAACCCTAATCTCATACGAAGGACGATTTCCGAGGCGAAATAATATGGAATATAAGCTTTCACCAAAGGATAATGCGAGTAGATGCGGTAATACTAAGATATTCGATTCCAGGTATCTTATTAGTTACTCATACTTACGTATCGATATTAGTGTTGCGCTCAATCACTATCGGATTAGCTGCCCTCGGACAGCGTCCTGTTCGATGACCTCTGTCATAGATTATCATCTTTTCTGTCATCGAGTGCGCTCGAGATCAGTCACTTCTGAAATAAGCGGGCGGCGAGGCAATCGGAAATGGTGTTGCCCGTTGAAAAATGGCGCCAATGTGAGCCTGAGCGCCTGAGCAGACGAGACGAGAGGGGGCAAATAAGCGCGCTGCGCATGCGCAAAAGCGCTGGTCAGCGCGCGCTTAGCGGTGGCTGCGTGGGCTGACGTTTGAGAACTTCGTATCCGAATATAAGACGCGAGGTGATTCTGACATGTTGAAATAAAAAAAAAAAGAAAAAAAAAGCGTTATATATGCGGGATTTGAATTTAGCGCGTACATTCAAGACTTTTTACGCCCTGACAATCTTTATTCAGTATAATAGTTTACTAACATTTTTATAGCAAAAATTGCCTGTGGAAATAATGTCTTTAAAAACGTTGCTTCTTAAATAGGATATGTTATGTTATGGTACAAAACATATTCTGTTCTTGTTGTTAGTAGGGTATCTGGTCACTTCATAACAGTTTTGTATCAGGAATAATCCTGTCAACCGACCCTGAAACAGATTCTGAGGTAAGGCAAAATTTCCCTTTGATGTTAATCAGTCTGATTTGCCTGTTGGTCACTAAGAAGACTCATATAGTCGCAATGTCTTTTACCTCACCTGGGTTGAAGCAGGGCAGATGAATTCCTTGCAGCAATCAAGGGCACATCAGACATTTTACAATAGTTATGAGAATGGCTGGCAGCTCAAGAATATGCCAACCTCTTTCTGAGTCAGTTATTATGTTGTTTTAATAAGTAATAATTATTATTACATCTTGCTCTGCCAATATATGTTATACAGTGTATTCTTATACACTTCTTCCATAGTGATTTTCTTTCTCGTTTATCTGTTGCGAGTGTTGAAGTTGAGAGCGAGTTTAGTTGAAGGAGCCGGCAAGTTTAGTTGAAGGTGTTGCATGCAAGATGATGCATTTGAAACATCAGAGGCCATATAGCAAGGCTGGACCACATTCCTATGGTCGGCTCGGATATGAAGGGAGTTACCCAGTACTATGAACAAGAGATTTGGAGGGGAGCAGGTAAACATTAATGTGAGGCTGTTCAAATAAGAATTTATTGGAACTCACTGTACAGAAACAGAGGATGCAGTGAACATTCCATCACATGTCAATTTTGGAAAGTGTCCACAGCTGTTGTACTTATGTGTTTTGCAGCCTTGAAAGCATCACATTCTGTTGCTTTGGTAAGGCTAGCCCAACTTGTGATTGGAAACATAATTTTAGCTAAGTAGGCACTGACTTTTATTGACACCTTCGAATGCATCATGAACAGTACTAACACGAAGAAAGCAACAACAAAGAAAGAGAGAAAAACTAAAAGCAATATGCCTTCCAGCCTTGCACACTCGCAGCATAGAACGAAATAGCCAAAATGCTCAACTTGGGAGAGGAAGGAAAACCCCCTTTGAATAAGCCATACATGCTATGCATACAATGGAAATAAATTATATTATACTTTTTTATCCTACATGGCTGCAGTACTAAAACTTGCATCTCTTCCTGCTTCTTTTTTTTTTTTTTTTTTCTTTTTTGCTTTCTAATGCGTATCTGTAATGACTTATGTTCACACATCAGATGAGTCTAAAACGACTAGAAAACAGCCTTCAGTGCTCTGAAATGAAAAGCAAATCTTTGAAACCTAACTCAGCAACTCTCTTCATTTTTATTCAGTGTCTCGCTTAATGTTTGACTTTTCACCTATAACAGCTTTGGCGTCATGACGGTCGACATGATTGTCTTAAAACTGTTGGACTGATGGATCTTGTGCTTGGGCATTCCAAAAGAGTTCACCCCATGTCCGTCAGACTGTACCTCATAAAGCTGGTTTTGAACTGGCCTGTGCTCTTGGAGGTCCTCCTTCTTAATATTTTTCCACTCTTCGTTGTGGATCATCTGATATGTAGGTGACATGGTGATGTCAGCTACAGATGCCATTTTGGTGCCGGGCCTGACACTTGCAGGGATACCCCTGGGCGAGTGGGCCTCAGGCGTTGCGCTCCCGGATTTAACGTTTCTGCCCCAGAAAAGAGAGGTCAATAAAAAGACTTCATGTTGGGTTAGATGAGCTCTGGACTACAATGCGCTGTTGTTAAGATATATACTGGCATACTCTTGCTCTATGCTGGTGAGTTTCTAGTGTAATCCTAATGGGGCACAACAAAGGGTCTGCATGGGAAGTGCTAACAAGGAATTATGATGTGTGCTGACCTCTAGAGATGCGCGAGGGCAATGTATTAATATGGTGGGCTACAGTACATATCATGCATGAATATATGCTATAGTAATTACCGATGGTGTTAGGTGGTAACTGAAACACCTGTCATGCTGAAGCTAAAACTTAGTTCTCGAAGGAATAGTGCTGGGTAACTGGAGCTGTTTCTTATGAACAGTAAACTACTCTCAACCTGTAACAGATAAAGCATACAGATATGAATAGGGCTTTGAACCTCTGTCTTCGGACCTCAACACAGATCTACCCTATTGTGATGGCGTGGCACCACAATTTCATGATGTTTTCGCTTTGTAGGTGACATTGTACCAGTGTAAACCAGTGTAAGGGTAGCAGTCTTTCACTGTCTTAATTATTTTCAAATTCACTTGACAAATGGTTGCAGTGTGTACTACATAATCTTAGTTTGCTATCTGCGTATGTTGAGTAAGGCTGTGCCTGCAGGACTTGAAATTTCCTACAAAATTCTGCGACGAAGTTTGAAAAAATTACCAGTTTTGCATTGCTTTGTAAATGATAAGGAAACAAAACATAACATATGTAAACACACTAAGTTGCCAAGAATTTAAGCCAGCAGTAAGTAAAAGGCAAAAGGGACAGCTTGCATTAATAAGAGGTGAGCAAATATTGAAAGCCTCAAAGGTGAAAGCAAAAAACGACTCCACCTTTAGTATTTACCCGAAGATCAAAAAGCTTCTTCTGCGCAAAAATCTGCAGTGTTAACTTCCACCAGTTGAGGTGGGCACAGTAACACAAGTACAATTGAAAGCACCCCAAAAAGACAGTCATTCAAAGCGTTGATGGAAAATGATGGGCCACATGGTTCACTTACCAACATGTTGCTCGAATTCTGATTTGCTGAGGGAAAACTGAAGCCTCAACCATGTAATTGTAGCCAGACTAAGTGGCAAAATATCATCTGAAAGATGGGTGTTTGATATACGTTGTGGTTGGGGTTTAAAATAATATCCCTGTCCAGCTTGAATAAGTAAGGAGAATTTAAAACATCCATGCCCCTCTCAAAGGTTGCGACAATGGCACTGACATAAAAAGGACTCCTTTCTGCAGTCATTAATGTGCATTTTGGACAATATTTTTCTCTCTATTGTCCCGTTAGTCTCACTGCTAGATTGTGGAAGTTCATCATGTGCTTTGGCTGGCAATACTGACACTGAAGTAAAGTGGACTGTGGCCTGTTTGTGCTTATAAATATGTACGATGTGAACTGGTGAAGCTGACTTGCAAAGTGTTGATAGCTCGCTTAAATACAAGTACCAATTAAAAGTTTCAAATATTTGCACACCTCTGATGTTAATTTATTACCAGTGATTCAGAGTGCCTAGTACAGACCTGATTTCAGAGGCTGCACTTAATATAATATCGTTCAGGGCTGTGGCTAGGTTAGACGGCGTACAGCTATCTTCCCTGTGAGAAACAGGAACTTCAGATAATTCACAGCACTTTCGCAGCTGTCAAATGAGGCACACAGCAACTGAACTTCGCCTGAACTTAGAAGTGTTGTGTGCCCCCCATTGCCCATCCTAACTCTGTAAGTTGATTTCTCAGATTGGAAAAGCTCTAGCCATTTTCCTAGTAGGGACAACAGTTGACAAGCTATGTTTATTAATGGCCTTAGTCTAGTTTCTTGAAAGCATTTCTGACATCAGCATGCAGGATGAGCTGTATTAGATAAATCACGTGGGTACATACGCTACTTATACAGCAGGTTAGGTGCATGCTCTGTCAGAGCACTTACGGCTGCAGGTTTGGGGGGCTCAGCTGAGCACCAGTCTGGGCAGTGATGGTCTCTGCCAGCGCTTGGTTAGAGTACAAGTTCAGAGGCGTGTTGTACTGACGGTTCACGTACTTTGGCCCTGTTTCACCTGCAGGTGCAATGACAGGCGCCACGTTCACGTGTGGTCCGCCCGCTGTGTTCACCGATTCTTGAACTCTCTAAAAAGGAAGAAGTGGTCATCAGGATCGCATTGCTTGATACAATATGAGTGCAGTATGTTAATTCTCTTACATTATTTTATACCCTCAGTACGTGTTGCTTATACAATTGTTTGATGTGTTCTTGGGTGTTTGATTTGTGGTTTTCTTAACCCAACCTTAAAAAAGTGGTTGTTTGTTACATAGTGTCTTCCTCCAGTGGCCATACTGAGGAATTTAACAGCCTCTACTTTGAAGGTGCATTGTGGGTGAAGAGGGAGAATGCAAAATTAAAGCACTGGTGAAAGTGCACTAAAGGATCTGCCTCAAAGTTAAGATCCAGTAATAGCCTTCGTGTAATGTGTCCATCCTTTTGCCAAAGGAACTGCCAATATTTTGTCGACTGCACTGAATTGTGACTATCATTTCTAGTCATTATGTCTCTAGCAAGTCTGTTCCTGCCACGATGAGATGACATACTCTCGCAATATCCTGAGGGTTGGTTGCAGATCCATCAACAGGCACCCTCATGGTTGTGAAGTACGGTTCTTTGACGTGCCTCAGGTAGGATCCGATAGTAACGTCTCTTCGAGGCTTCGCACTAGGTGTGATCAGCGGAGTAGTACGATAGGTCTGCAAGCAGAAGCATATAAATTAATGTTCTCAAGAAGACAAGGAGATTACTGGAACTGCATGCTATCCTCTTAATTCAATATCTCTGGTAGCCTCCATCAGTGTTGAACTGCAGCTGGTTCATAATTGTGTTGTACAATTCACCTGTTTTCTTCACTTGACCCTGGGTCAGTATCTCCTATATTATTTGATTGCATTAGCCTGATAATACAATCGCGGATCATTAACAACACGAGACTTTCTGCCATACTTCGGCGTGTTAATTATTTGTTCGTTCGAAATATTTTCGCGTTATTTATTTGTCATGGGCTAAAATAGCACAAGTCTTCCAGTCTTCGTTCTGCAGTTCGATTATACGATCTTGCCTTTACTGAAAGTTCGCAATTGTTATAAACATTTCTAGACCGGTCTTAGGACCTCAGAGACAGGAACGCAGATGTCACGAGGCAAAAAAAATCTCGTCGGCTTCTGCAACCGCTGTGTTCAGCAAAATGCTCTGACAAACTGGTGCACATCAGCACTTGTCAGTACAGCGAAGGAGTCGTACCAATTCCCACTGAAGCAGCAAAAGGAAAATTGTTATCCCTAGACTCAGTGAGGGTTCCTGACAGCAAGTCCCTGGCAAGGTTCCAGTCCTTGGAAAATCTTTGCAAATCTATCTTTAGTTTCTGGCGCCATCGTTTGCAGAGGACAACAGAACGAAGCACAAACGAAAATGAGAAATCGTAGTGTTTATGTGAAATGAAGATAAACATTCGCTCTTAGTACAGACTTGTGCTAACAGTGAATGACGATGGCACTTCGTCGACAAAGCTGGTACTACAAGCTTCGCTGTTCTGGTTTTCTCTTGACACAACCAAGCCGGAATACACCATGCAAAAAATGTCTGCGTCGAAATTGGCGATCGTAGCTGGAGCTTCCCAGAAAACAGCGCCATTTTCGAGACGTCCATGTGAGTGTCGAAATCAAATTTGTTTGCGTGGAAACCTTCACGTTCACCGGGGTTATGAACTCGAATGTGTGAATATTTTGCTAGATTTCCAAGCCATTTCTTTTTGATATAACTAAAAAGTAAATCGTGATGTTTTCAGCAGGTTTCATTCTGTCGGGTGAAATAGGCGCACGCCTATTTACCCGCCGCCATTTTAGTGACATCGCGTGAAATAGTTTGTCGGCGTGTGCGATGCAGAGTACAACCTACCTGACTTGTAATCTTGGCCTGTTCTTTCATAGAGTCGATTTTGCTTTCAACCAGGGGCTCTGGGACCAAAAACCCTTGTCGTAGTTCGTACGAGTAACCACCGTCTTGGGCGGGATTATGAGTCGGGATAGAGACATTCTGGGTGGTGATGGTGACACCTGGGCTCATAGGCGAATGGTAACTCGGTGGGCCCGGGGGCCGGTAGCCCGGCGGGGAGATGCTCAATGGATGCGCCGTGCTGCTTGTTGTTGGGGTAGTTGCGGGAGAATAAGGTCCTGCACCTCTGCATCAGAAGAGAGGGCAAATGTGCGGTCAGAATTCAAGGGGTGAAGTATAAACGCAGTATTTCGGCGGGCCAGTCGCTCGTTGTTAAAACAAGCATGAAAGCGCACATCGCTGTGTGCGATTAATCTGACCCATAAAGACAATAGAAACACGGCAAAAAGTTACGCGAGCCGTCAAAGGTCCCACTGAGTTCCGTCGAAGGTACGAACCATTAAGACAAGCACGCCTTACTTTGGAACTTCAAGAGCGCGACCATGTGTCGTATATATTCGCATCCAATTGCACTCACCGTTGCACAAGCAACTTGAGGCTGTTGCCGCTGTTTCTTATTACTTCAGTGGCTTCGTTGTGAGTGAGACGGGATGTGTCTCTATCTCCCACCTTCAGCACAACGTCTCCTCTGTGGAGTTCTCCTTCCGATGGGCTTCCTAAGAACACCTGCAGAGAACAGTCATGAAAGTATGTACTTCACGAATTTCTTTTTTCTTTCCTTGTCCCTTCGAGATGGGTATTTGAAATATAATTCAAGGAATTAGCTTTCTTTGTAACAATATGTTCTTGTGGCGACATACGGCAACAATGGACGCGAGCTGTGATCATTCTTCGGGTCATAATTTTTCGCTTTGTAACAGAGCTGGTACTTTGAGACGTTCCTTCATAGCCAGACTCGTTCGTCAGCCGCCAGAGCGATGTCATTAGATGTCTTCACGACATGCAACAAGCCAGCGTGACAAGACGAATGAGAGGTGCTCTTTGGGAAGTCCTTTCGTTCCATTCTGCACCGGAAGACGCACGACCTGCTACTTTCTGCACTGGGCGTCTATCGCACCCAACGTACATCCATAAGACACCTTGGAATTGAAGAACAGTGAAACTAAGACATGATTTCGAGTATGTTCTTTAGTGTTTTTCGGATGCTTTCTCCTCCCTTTTTCCCTACAGCCACACATGTGTCGCACAGTGCTTCCCTCCTGGTGTTTTGGGGATGTTCTGAGGACAGCTAGGAGTCCTGCAAATATCCTGTGTGCCTGCGCGGCAAGGCAAGTGGCGCCGTGGCTTTCCTCTCGCTGTCTCGCCGTGGGGATGGTGAAAGCGGCCGGCCAGCTATCCGGTTTCAAGCGCTGCTATTTGGGACTGTATTCAAGGGCCCGAAAATATCCCCCCTCTCTCTCTTCCTCCATCGTCTTCTTCGCGTGTTCAGTACGATCTCGACGATTTTGAAGGGGGGTGGGTGGGGGTTTGCACGGTGTACGATCCATCAGAAACGTTGTGAGCAGGGAGCGGTTGCACGAACTGTACTGGGATTGATAGCATTCCTTAAACATGATTGGTTGCGCTACCTGTTGTAATTGTCATCGAGCCATTCTAAATGGATTTTCGTTTGTTTTCCAACTTGCACCCAAAATGTGGGGATTGGTGTGTGATTTTGTGGGGTTACAGGCATCCCTGCTTCGAGGAGCAAGTATACTGGGTGAAGTGCTGAGGAACCAGGGGCAATTCATACGAATCAAAAGACAGTGTTAAGCCAGTGACGGTGCTAGTAACAAAAACAATAGCAATGAAATATGGTCTTATATGAATGAGAATAATACATGTAACGCGCCAACATTATTGTAAAAAGAACGAATGCGTATCTTGCTGTCTCACAGGATAACCCTACCTACCACTAGAACAGCATGTTCGCTTTGTGTCCATGTATTACGAAACTCCATATCTTCCATCACTTTGAAGAGTGACTTGAAAACGGAACAGTTGCTTTACGTACCAAAGAAATTGTGGAAAAGCAGTAGAGAGGCAAACTTTTTTACAGAAAAGCTATAATTAAAAAGTTGATTAATGAATGTTGGTAAATTAGTAAACCTAAAGTTGCTCACACTTCCACATTTGATGTGGGATTTATTATTGAACTCGAAGATTTTTTCATTAAAATTTTGCAAAATAATAATAATAATAATAATGACCTGCAGATCTGTGACACATACTCGGGATAACCTTCCTATCTTGTTACGGCATGTTTCGAAATGCATGCGTGCTAACAGCTACAAAAAGTGGCTCACCAACTGTACCTATGACTGGAATACTAAGGTCTTGACGTTCTGTTAGAACAAGGGTAGCTTTCCAAAGGTAGAGCTTCATTGTAGATGTTTAGTACAGACGCTAGATTTCTCTTTGTCACGGTCTCGCACTGTTAACGCTCAGCTGTGTGGGAACCGACTTTGCTGCTTCATTTTCTGGCACAGTTTTCTTTGCAGGTTGCAGAAGCGTGTAGCATGTTGGCCAAAGATAAAATAAATTGAGCTTAAACAAAAAAGAATATGTTCGTTCGATAAAAGAAGCTTGTTTGTTGTGTCTGTACAAAACTTTATTTAGTTCGCTGTTCGCGTCGCAAGGTAACTATGGCCTTGTGCAGCATACAGATGTGGACGAATGGAGACAGTACAGCAGAGACGAGTGGCCGCCATTGGATGGTTTTCAGTGACTCAGCGCGTGTTCAAAGAAAGAACGACAAGAAAAGGAGCATGCGCAAAGTGGATGCCTCAGCAGCAAGGCGGTTATCCCCGAAACGAATTTCAGTTGGAAACCGTCCAAAGGCACTACCCAGTTTTTCAGCCCCCCACTCTTAACCTCCATTCACCCATCCACGCACATACAAGAAAGAAAGAAAATGGGATATGGGAAGAAAAAGTTACCGACGTTTGTGAAATACAAAAACTTCAAAAATGTCAACAGATATTTTCATTCTATGCCACAATTTTCACCCAAGTACCAAATGGGCACCACCCGTTTTGTGTTGGAGTGTCACGAACTTAGACGTCGATTTCAAGTTTTCCGGTTCAGACAACTCACCGTTTCCTCCTCCTTCGTTCATTCAGGCTGCGATAACCAAAACTGTACTTCTCCAGTCAGAATGCAGAAACCTGCAGATTCACCTGCATCCGTCTGAGATGCTTATTACGCGCAAGCCGTTGCTATTTGTTTTCAGCTTTAAATACATTCCAGTTAGGTGCATTAAGTACCATAACGTTCAAAGCGACTGCGCTCATAACCCTATGACATGTTCTTAAAACGCCACCAATGTGTTATTAAGACACGCTTCTTACTGCCGCATGCGCTGTTACAGTATTATAACGGATTACGCTCAGACTTATGCGCCATTTCCTACACTGCATCCTGGTTTCTTTGCACTTCTTTCACTCATCTCTGCGTCCACAGCCACCTTTGACCCGTTCAAGTGATTTCTAATTTGCCAAGAACAAGCGATCGTTATAGGGTTGGTGTCGCATACGTCGGTCTTGAAACCAAAGCACAAAGGCTAATAACCATTTGCTCGAAACAAAGAAATCGGTGAGGCTAAACTCACGTATCACATGTTCTTGTGACTGTTACGTAAATCATTAGGAACAGCTACCATTTTGACAAACAAACTGTATTATTATCACGAGTACACGACTGTATCACGAGTAAGGCACACGAAAAAAGAGACGGCTTTGACGCTCGATCATTTCGAAGTAACTTCGTCTTAGGTTGTATTGAAATTCTTGTTGACAGTGTGACTGAGTTTCGAAAGCAGGTGTTTCAATTATCGTATTCCCTCACATCTCTAGAACAATAATATTAATAATAATAATAAAAGGGACCTGTGGTATGGAGGTGTTGCGCAAAACTGTGGTGCGGTTCTCTCCCGGGGCCCCATCTTCAGAAGCCTCTGCCATATTATCGCACTAAGAGTGAAATGTTCACTGTTATGTGGATTTTTGTCGTAGTCTCCAGTTATCGTCATTGCACAGCTGTGGGCGCATGAAGAATGCTGTGCGAGAGTGTCGATTTCGCCTACATTCTCTTCCTGTAGAGGTTGGTTCTCCGCAACATAGGTCACACGCAGGTGGAGTGTACTTTACAGGAGATCAAATGCTGAATTGTCGAACTATCTGTATGTCCCAGCACATTCTTGTATACAAAATTAATAAACGAAAAATATGCTTAGCTAACTTTGACTCTTTATAAATGCGAACGAAATTTACTAAGTATGCAGCATAAAAAAAGGCAGCACAGAAAAGCCGAAGTACAACTCCGCTGTTGCATATTGCATCAAGCGTATGAAATCTTATCCTCACGAATGGCAAGGGTGCATGGAAAGTTTTGATATCTGGCAACATAATTTTAAAACAAAAATGAGATATAATACTAATAGCGCAACCCAAAGTGGCTGTACAGATTCATGCATATCCTATTTCTTTCACAAAGCGTAGCCTTGTTCTAAGCCCTTCTCTGAATTAGCAGCGTCCTCGGTAGTGCTATTACTGTGCCCGAGCCGCTGTCGACGAAATTTTGTTGCGACCACTTAGAGCTGCGTCGGCGATAATGATGTTACTGGATGACAGCAAACTGAATTATAGACAGTTGTTGCGACTTTGAGTAATGTTCCTAGACTGGAGTTTGGCAGTTGTTGCAACTTTGAGTAACGTTCCTTGACAGCGGAGTTCTGTTACCAGTTTAATGAAGTCTACGAAACACACCGTAACGAGTCTTCTGGAGAACTTTTCTTTAAAATTTTTGCCGCGCTACGGTAAGCTAACAACACTAACCTATCACGCAACAGTGAAGTTGACGGACTCCCGAGAACAGCACGCGTTCGTCTCAAAGTTTGGCGGATAATGGAGCGCCGCCAGTAGCTTAAAATACCTCCTTCTTGGACGAAGCGGAAGGATGATTATGTCTTGTGGTATCCTGTCGATGTATTCGTAATCAGCGGATGACACCGACAGGGAAGCAAATGTTGAGATTCTCGAATACGATACGCGTGTTGGGTTTTGTATATATGCAAGCAGCTGGACTTCGTGCGACGCACTGACTTTCGTAACTGAAATGCGTAGGGTCCTTGCTATTCCTTACTGCCAAGCAATATCTCAAACAAAGAATATCGGCAAGGTAGCAAAGAGCTAGACGACAACACAAGACATAGTTTAACGAAATCCTCAGTTACATTTCGCTTCAAATAATGACGTCGATGATCAACATAATGCCAAATAATCGCGTCACAAAAAAAAAAAAAAAAATACAGTGACGCTTCAGCAGGCCTGAGAAGTTGCCACGCGGCATTTGGGTAGATTTCACAAATCCCCGCGGTCCTCATCCAAATAAATACCAGTTCCGTCCGCCCTTCACATGTGGGGTGGACGTTCTTTCAACGTCGCCCGTGGTCAGTCCACATAACATACTCGAAGCAAGAGTGGCCCACACTCACCCCTTCTAGTAGCTCGTCCTCCTTCACCAGCACTGCACTCAAGTCAAAGCGCTCAACAGCGTGTTAAATATGCGTACCAATATAGCACTTACGTCATAATTTCACAGCGTACGCCCCCAATGCACACCTTGTCACCCACTTACCCTCTGTATGGTGAGCGGAGTATTAAGGTCGTGTCCCCCTTGAAGACGGAATCCCCAAGGCGTCGCGCTTCCGTCACGGCGCAGGTTCACCGTCACCAACCCCGGTTGGAAGCTCATGTCTCAAGAAACTTGTTCACTTCTGTAGTCGTGCGTCGTTAGTGGTCAGTTTTCGCTGAGGTCGTCGTTTAGTCGTGATGTAACAGGCGTTGGGGTCGATTGATGTGCTCAGGCAAAAGTCGGTCGCTCCCTGCCACCGAGCGGTGAGCCAAGCGCCCTTCTGACGTCCTCCCTTCGCCTGGGCTTCGGCCCCTCCCCTCCTGAAGGGAAGGGTAGGCCTCGTCTTGGCATTTCTTTTTGCTCGTGTTCGCAAGAGCAGCGCGGATTTCAAGGAAGGTTTGTGTCTGAAGACAGTAGCGTATTATTGTTTACTTCTGCTTGTGTAGGACATATATTGTTTTACTCATGGGTGAAACTGCAATTTTCATCGACTATGGGTTGGAAATTCCATTCTATAAGACAATACAGTGCAACGCGGAGTCAGATCAAACTGAGCACGAGATGCACGTAGCCATCCGCGGTGAATCAGAGAAGATCTCTCCTAACGACGAACTTTTACTGGCGCCTCATATTATGTTTCATTTTATTTTTATTTTTTATTCAATGCTAGCGCCGACAGACAACTGTGGCCATGGGCAGCGTACAGGTGTGGACAGACGGGGACAGGATAGCAGGAAAGAGGGGGAGAAAGGAGTTAGTGTGCGTCCTGGGCCGGCTTCAAGGGGAACTGTGCCGACATACGCCCGGAGAGTCTGAGGGAAACCCAAGGAAAACCCCAGACAGCACAGCCGGTGGTGGGATTCGAACCCACTATGCATGGAATGAGTGACTCCTTAGCCCACTCGACCATGCCACTGGTCCTGATGTTATGTGTGCTGTAAACAATCATTCAGGGCCATACTGTATGTCTTCCCCTTACTTCCACGAGTACGGAAATACCATAAAAGAATGTATCACCGACCAGGATCTTAATGTCGAAGTCATCATTTTAATGCAGATAATTCCTCTGCCAGCTACATTACTCGGTATTGCTAGTTACGTGAGAGCACACAGACTGAGGAATAAAGATCAAGTGAAGGGAATGAGTAATGTGCCTAATCTTCGTAACCTTTGCGAAGAAGGGTATTTTAGATACTTCTTTTTTCCCTCCACGTGTTCCTCTCGCAGAGCTTGAGCTCGCAATCCTATTTCCGTTTTGCTTGCTTCATGCGGCCTTCGTCTTCCGCCAGTGGGGGCAGAGACTCCGAAAATATCCCCTCTGGCGCTCCGGCCGAGTTTATCCGGCGCAAGCATCATCATCCCCCGTGCTTTCCTACTAGTTCTAGAGGTCCCCGTACCATCATTAAGGCGATATTTCACTGCTTTTCTGGGGACTGATGAATTGCGCCGACATGGGGCATTCTCAGAAAATATTTGTAGAACCTCCTGTTTTCATGTCCTTAAGGTTTTCGCACTATTTTCTTCTTTTTCTCTGATTGGCGGCGCGCCATAGTTCTAACCTATAGTGAAGCTGTGCACGCCGAAAAAAGAAGAAGAAAATGTTTGAAGGCTTACTTTCTTGTTAGCAGCGTATGGAGGAGAGGTCACCGGGTCATTAGGGTAAAGGAGTGGGTCACTTCTTTTATTTCTTTTTCTTTTTGTGCGTAGAAAGTGACTTTTGGCGGGTAAAGATTGGCTAAATGCCGTCTGCCTTCTCTACCCTTGTACGGGGTAACAGTGTTGATTTGGTGTCAAAAAGAAAAAAAAATGGAGAGTATGGCCCCATTCTCTGGGGAACGGACAACTCCAATACTCTTATGTGCTGCACTATACACAACACAACATTTTGAAAATGAACAGGTACGATGTCCAAGTATTGTTAATAAAATTCGCAGGACACCTAATGACCCCCCGAAAGGCATTTCTTGGACGGGGGTTCAGCAGCTACAGGAGGGGCTCAAGAACAGTAAGCCCGTAACAATATCAGCGTACCGCTTCACTAATGTTCGAAGACCCTATTTTTGATACAAACTGCGTGATCTGTATAGATACACGGTCTTGCTCACTATTATTAAACTCTCTCTCTCTCTGTATATATATTTCTATATATATATAATCTTATTTGTTTATTGCGCTCCGGCACTAGGTGGTGCTTCAATAGCTCTGGGGTAGGCTATCCCGACCATGTAGGGACTGCCATCTCCGTATTAGTTTTTTTACACAGGCAACAGCGTCTACGAGCGATCACGCATGAGCATTTATTGAATCTAATCTTCTATTATATGCAGAATGATAGTGAAGTGGGGTGTGAAACGTGTCTACAGGGTAACGCGTTTTTCAGGCGCATTTAGTAAGTATACTTCATGCCAACGCAAAGGGTAATAATTATCTGTATCTTCTTCCGCTTCCTCAGATAATGAATTCACTGGTATACCTGTGACGGGAGGACGAGGGAACGAAGGCGAGATGTAGAGGAAGTATTGTTAGTCAATTAATTCCGAGCAACTACAAGCCACAGAAACGTATATAACATTGCAGTAGACGCCACCGGTTTGGTGTTTGAAGGAACTTGTAACCACAGCGATCGACACCCCACACATTCACGTGAAATGCGTTGTAGATAATAGTAACCTTGGCATTTGGCCACACCATGTAGGTGAAGAGGGGAGACGGTGTGGAACAACAGTCACCTACAAACACCCACTGCAGGTTATAGATACTCTACGTGAGTCATCATTTAGTTGAGCAGAGAAGCTGCCAGTGCAGCTGTCACAGCTTGTTCCGCTGGCACTGCGTTATTTTGGTTACAAGTAGCTCGTTACCGCTAGTTTGCGTGCTCTATAACGAGCCACTGCCTAGGAGGTAAATAAACAAGTCAGGCATTCTGTAGTTTGACCAGATACAAGTTGACGCAGCACCGCACGACTGCTGGCGTCCGATAGGATATACCAGCTGCTGTTGTCTGTCCTGCCACTAGATGCGCATGGAACTGTGTCTGAACTACA
>JARGYV010088789.1:0-60612 GCA_029532675.1 Ornithodoros moubata
GGGGGAAGGTAAAAAGAGCACTGCCATTTTTACGATGTGTACACGTTAACCTCCCCAATTTTTTCTTCGGCCATAGAGGGATTCCGGTCTAAATGCTTCGTCGGCAGCATTGTCAAAGATCACTGTACATTCACCATTTGCCCACCCAAGCTGCACTTTGCAGTGGGGGCTTTGTCTTTTTTGTTGTGTGCTGCAACTGTTGACCTCTTGTCTGCATATGGTGCATGAAACATATTTATACAAGTGTGTTCTCTGTTTCAAGCCGTACTCGGGTTCTGATGGGCACAGTTAGAAAAGCCGGTGGCCACTAACTTCAAAGCCAAAGCACACAGAAACTGAGTGGCCGTACCCAACAATTTAGGATTGGCTAGTCAAAATTGGAAACCGATTCCCATCAGGACTGCGAATCACTCTCTCTGTGGTTTGAGCTGTGATGCTCAGCTTGTTGTGTTTGACAAAATATTGCCTCTGTACATAACATAAAGGCGTGCATGGCCCAAGGCGATTCTTCAAAATTTTAACGTTTGTTAATGCGATGTTGTGTAAGAAAAGATCTAGAATAGAATGAGAAAGTGCCGTATAGTGTTTCTTGTAAGATGCGGGTTTTTCTACGTACACATGGAATGCAGCTGGGATTGCTGATGGGCATTTTTTTTTTGTTACTGGGCATCTGTAGAACTTTTTTCTGCATCTGTGTGCATGTGGTCTTGTAGCGTGTTAAGAACCTGTGTTCTGTTCTCTGTCATCTGGTCTACCTGTTTTCAACTTTGACCACTATTTCTGGCAGCATTTTCTTTAAAGTTGAGCTAAACCAGAAAGTTGTTCTCTTGGTTAGGCACATCTATTGTTCCTCTAGCATAATTTTCAGCACCATGGCACAACTATTATGGGTTGTGCCCCCCTCTGGTTCAATGCCCCATGTATTTCACTTCATTACATTCACACTTCCATTTCCTCAATTATTTCCAGTTGTAGCACTGGAATAATTAAACTATTTTTAACAAGCACCAAGTTCTCTTCACTGGAATGTTTAGAGTCTCAGTTTCTGCTTTTTTTTTTTCTGCCAACATGGAAAACATGTTGAGAAATAAATCACGTTTGGAAAGCCGTCTCAATATTGTGGAATGCCTGGTGGAGCTAGGCACAGGCATCATTAGAACAGGTTTCAACTTCTAGCTACCAAATATGCTTCATTGTGTTTGAGAGTGCAATTTCAATACATTTATTCTGGAACGATATGAATACCTTAGTTCTAATACGTTTGACAATGTAAAACAATAAGGCAAATAAGGCAAACAATGAAAGGCAAAACAATATCACAGGGCAAAGTTAGTCCTACTGTGTGCTGCTGGAGTAGTTTACAATGAAAAACCTTTTAGTTTCTTCATGTCTGCTTGTGGTTTATTTAGGTTTCGTGCTACTGAAGATCAAGAACCTACAGAAGGACCTTGGGTCCTTCTCTAGTAAAGTCCATGTGTGTGTGTGCTCTTGTACTTCAATAAGCTTGCCATCCTGTGCAGAGGACTTTTTTTTTTTTTCTTTCTTGAAAATGTGAAGTGTGGGATGTCGAGTAGTCAGATGCGTAATCTACACACACTGCAACATTAAATGCCATTTAATTGTACAACCAGGGCTGACATGCTCCTTGGTATACATTCACTGTCAGTAACATTTTCATATCACCATGAGTGAGGCAGAGAAAACAGGTTGGCGCACTCCTCTGATCTGCCCCAGTATAAATTTAGCATCATATTTGCATTTTGGAAGTGTTTGTATACAATACTAACTTTGTAATAGTTCCAATCCACCTTCAAAATTTGTCAAGTTCCATTTTATTGTGCTTTTCACCTGCTCAGCCTTAAAAACAAGGCATGCTTGCACTCTTTGGAGTCTGCAGGAAAATATTTGTCATAAAAGTCGAGTATTATCTCCTCCACCTTGAAGCCAAACTTCTGGTACAAAAGCACAGCAGGATTGGTTGCAGACACATGGAGGGTCACATCTTTGCCAATGCACGTCTGCAATGCACGCACATTTTGTCACATACAGTCTAAGAACTGAAACAACGCTCCACTGCCAGATTAGTAGTGGGACCGCGGTTGATGTGTGGGAAAGTTAGGGGCTCCTGAGGTACTGAATAAATAACTTTTGTGAGCTTATTTTGTGTGATGTCACCACCACTGACGTACAAGACATTAATTTCATTAACAACAAGTCTAGTGGTATAAGCTGCACCAGTGGTTGGCAACATCATGTTACTGTTGTAACAGCGAAATTGAATTTGGCTACATCCGATCGAAGAGGCACTTGTGATGGAAGTTCAACCAAGATCTGGCCCAGTACAAATAAGTAAAGATTGAAGAAAAAACAAAATTTAGTATTTACCAACTCTAGAACAAAAGTGTGCTGCTGCCGCGAACTGTTCTTCCAACACATTCTCATCCCTTTCACATCTTCTTTCTTTTTGCAAGAGCTGATATTTGCGGCTGCACTGCTTGGCCTCTTACTGGTTTTTATCACATTTTCCAGTTGCATAGCTCTAGCGTAAACTTCCAATACTAAATTATAGTAGCTGTCACGAGAGAAAGGAAACATGTTGCCTTCCTTTATGTTTCTTCAGACGTTTATTACACAGTAGTCTGGCGAATGTTCAGCAGAAATGATTATATAGATTAGTGCTTTTGTCGTTTCCATCTTCATGAACTGCTTCATGCGACCTTCATGAAGCGAACAACGCACAGATACGGCATTCATGTGAAAATATGTTTGTTACATTTCTGGACAAAATATACAGAACCCCACTAATACGTACTCGCTTAAATGGTAGTCGTGCCGAATCCCTTTCATGACTACTGTAGAAGCCGCTTAAACCCGCTTAAACCGTACCAGTTAACACGTACCCTTTCCATCGTGATCGAGCGCGCCATAAAATTATTTCCTCGCTGAGTCCTCCTAACACGCAAACGTCCCTTTCGCGAGCACTTTAAAGTCAAAATCACGATTTACGGCAATGCACACACACACAGGCATGAATAGGTGCACGCGTCTCCCCCATCTCCGGCGTTCTGTTAGTGGTTTCGATTTTGTTCGAAGTTGTCTTTTGTGCCTTGAAACCTTGCTCCAATGTATAATGCACAACGGAAGAAGAAAGTAGTGTGTCCGGAAGGCCTCATGGTTCATTCTTTCGCGTGGACAGTCATTTCAATCATTGGCCACGTGCAGTGCGGACGCAGAACTCAAGCGTGAATCGTCATCGGGAACTCTGCTAAGCCAACATGCTTCAAGGGTGGCAGGCTGCCATTGAGACACTATGGAGGCATGGATGTATAGTCGCTCACGTATAATGCCCATTTTGTAAAACGCAACTTGTCTGCTTCCATTGCGCTCGTATGCAGATGTAATGCCATACTTTCGCTTAGTACGTAGTTTTTGCATTTTCCCGCCAGGTATGCGTCAATGGGGTTTCACTGTATAAGGCTGGGAAAATCACCTGCCGGAGCTAATCTATACATGGCTCATAATTGCTTGGTTGAATTATGAAAATGATTGTGGAATCCTTAAAGATTTGTACAAGTAGCAACTTGAATACAAGAAATTTAACAGTATATATTGAGTACTTTATACTGAGGAAAAATAGATTTCTGCAAGGATAAATGGAATACACAAACCTGTATCAGGTGATAGATCATGAACTTTGCAAGCCCTGCTTGTCGCCACTCAGGGTGAGTAAAGATAAAGGGAATGTACGCCTCATTGTACTTGACGTCGGGGACCATAAAGGCAAAACCAATAACCAGCTTCCTGCAATGTCCAGCATTTTTTTTTTTTTTTGTGCATGTTGCATTGTAACTCTGCATATTAAGCCTCACCTGTACATGACCACACAGCTGAAATCTGGATACTGGAGACTTTCAGAAACTGGAACGAAAAACCTATTAATTGGCAAATTCAGTGAACTAAATGAAAAATGCTATGTGAACAGAACTCACGGTCAATTCCAGGCCAGAAAAACGTGTGGCACATGGTGTTCACGATTGGAATGTGCTGTGGCCTCACATAACAAAAGTCGATGGGATGTCTTGTGAGCCTGGTTTTTTTGTCTCCTCCATTCCTGAAGACAAGCAGTTCGGCATTAAAAACCTTGAGAACTCCCGTGTGATTCAAGCTTACTCTTTGTGCCACTGATGTGTAACTATTTCTTCGAGCAAGCGTAGCCGAAGGGGCATGGTCTCATAATCTCTGAAGATGAAAGGCTTCAAGGTCCTGCCGATCAAGAAGTCAGTACCCAAAGGTGAAATTGGAAGTGAGTTACCTCTGGGTGTAGGGACTGATTGTGCATTCAAGCTGCTGTTCTTCCAGGCCCAAGATACGCGTGATAAATGATGTGTGCATGTAAGCACCCAGCCTCGCTGTCCCGGTTGTCACCTGTAATTCTCGCAATTCAGTTTCGTTTTTTGGGTTCTTAATTGCCAGGATTTCAACATATGAAAAAACTGAGAGTGAAGGCCCGGAACTGAATCAAGCAGTTTCAGCCATTATGTAATTTCTGTCTGCAAGACCTCAAGTTTGTTGTAATTACAATGTCATCATCCAGTGTGCCTACTTATAAGCTGGGCAGCAGTCATATTTTGGATGCTCAATGAGGTGACAACCTGAATCCTGCAGCAAAGCTCAATGACACACATTCAACTCGCGTGTAGTACTGACAAACATACCTGATAGCGATCCAGAACATTATCTCCGCCTTTGCGGGTTCGCACGCCAGTCCCTTTCTACGTGTGAACAGAATGCTATACATTAGCTATATTTTTTTTGTCACAAAAAGTGCTGCACCATTTGACCCTCAGTATTTGAGTAACATAATTTTTGTCTGCATATTTTATCAACTGTGTGCCACTCTGACCAGCCGGGTACAAAGAGTACCAGTGGGAACTACACAAGCGACAAATGAAAACACATATGCTTATAATTGGCACAAAATAGACTTCATGATTTGGATTATGCACATTATATGCCTTGTAACATGACACTAGTCACAGTGAGCACATTCACCCTTGACAGGACTGCACTCACTCCACTGCGTCACTGTGTGTCTCGTCTGCTTGACTTGCTTTGCACCCCTCAACTTTAAGCTCATAGAGAATCTGCTGATGTGAGAACTATAAAAGTATTACTGCTTCTTTTTCTCTCTATAGGCTGTGGCAGGAACTGTGCATACCAAAATGACCACAATAGAGGTAAATGTATTCTTACCGCTTTCCCACCTAGCTGCAATATGCCAGATGTCAACTTGTGGACCTCCTGGTCTAGGTCAAAGACTGGCATGTTCCTTGCCCGTTTCGTCTACAGGAAATGATGACAGGTGGAAATTAATAATGTGCAGTCAAACAGCACAATTAATGCTTAGGCAGCGTGTGGTACAGAAAGAATACACCTTCTACTTTTTGTTTTTCCATTGCACTTCCATCAGAAAGTAAAGATCGAGAAGCTGTGCTTCACATTCTGAGAAAACATTACACTGAACCTCACTAAAAGCCGCTTGTACTTTTGTCTCCACGCAATTCGTAGCACCTAGTGGTGCATTTAAGACCATAAGAGATTGCCTGAAGCACCAATAATGGTACCTGCCCTGATATAAAAGGGACAAGGCATAAGGCATAATTATAGCCTTAAATGTTACACACAAAAAGTCTAATCCAAGCAGTGATGTTATAAATTGGTCAATAATACTGGACTCCACCTGTCGGACCAGCAGTTTGCGCCATAACCTCTGGGCTGCGGGAGGTAACCTCATCTTCTGGCTGTACTTCTGAAGCTGCATCAATAGCTGGTGTTCTTCATATATGCTCATGGGAACACACCTAGAATAGGGAAGGCCCTTATCCAGAAAAAATATATTTCACATACAGTTCAATATGTGCCATTATACTCAGCTCTCCTCTCCAGATGTCCTATCACCTGCAAGGTCCTTGCAAGTAAAAGAAATATACTGGCCACCCTGACCAAACTAGCACACATAATGACATCAAGGGGAAAAAGCCATGCAGCACTGATCTTACATCTGCTCTAAGATAGGTTACTTGGAAGGGTAGTTGGGTGAGAGGGAAAATGGACTATTTTTCTGGAGCTCTCCACAATTTGCCAACTGGTGTGTTTTGAATGTGAGAGGTAGCATACCGTGAGTTTTCGGGTACATCAACCTTGGCTATGCTGCAATCCTCTGTTTTGTCACTCATCCTTCTCTTCTTGGCACTCAGCTGAACTGGCCCATGAGATGTCTCTGTCGAGCTGCAGTAGCTTTCGCTTCCACTTTGTGGCTCCTCCTTCACGACAATGTCTGTCTGTGGAGTGCTTCGACCCGACGTTTCTCCCCAGTTCACTTCTTCTGTGGCTCCCACATCTATCAGTAACATAATCTTGTAACACAACATATTTTTCACAAATCTCCAGGGGGCAATGTACGTAGCTTGTCCATTAAGGGGGCACCATATGGAAGGGTACATGCGCTGGTGGAAAAGCTGAAGAAGTTGGTACGCGTCTTTGAATTTTGTAAATATTTGCCTTTTAGATTAGAAATGTGCAAAGACGATTGTGGTCCATCATTTAGGAAACATTTTCGTAGGGTGAAATACGTGCAGTAAGATGTCATAAATCAATCATATGTCAAGATCAAGTTAATTTTACAGGCATCATTTAGAATTAAGAGCCGAAACAGGCACAGAGTACTAACCACTGGTAAAGATGTCTGAAAGTAACTCATCCACTTTGGGAGAATCCACATGAAGATAGGATGGATCACAGACGGATCCTTCCACGCTGAATTCATCCATGTCCAGCATTTCTTCCTCAACTTCTTCCACTTTTGTTGGTAAACAAGGATCTGAGTGGCAACAGTGAAAACAATAGGACTTTTTTTTTAAACCACCACACATACAGGTTTAGCAGCTAGAGCACACAGCCCACTGTATGTTTTCTCATGAACTGTATGCCACTACTCAATGATCAATGACTGATTTCATTATGCAGAAACCAAGGGGAACACCTGTACCGCAAGAAAATGCTGCAGAGTACAGAAAACAGCCGCTTTCAGACTTAATGTTCCACAGAATAAACAAGCAAAGCCTCAATTAGGCAAGGTCTGACATATCAACAGTGAGCAAATTTTGCAATAGCAAATGACTGACAATATTTTATTTGCCCGGAGGTCATGAGTGTAAAATTGAATGTAACACTAATAAATTTTCCAAAATGTGACAGAATAGCAAAAGTCATACCCGTAAATACAAACTGTGAACCCTAGAGTAAACCCACATGCAATTTATGACAAGCACACTTCTAGATGCTGTCATACCTCGTTTTGCTACAATGTTTTCTTCCTGAAATATTGAGGAGTCGTTCAATGATTCGTTGCTGCCAATCAGCTGCTGCCGAAACGAGTCATTGGCCAGCATATCTTGTTCTAGTGTCAATGAGCTCCAGCTTGAAAATAAGAAATACTGCAGTTAGAGCTTACTTATAGCATAGTTTTGGTTTATACACTTATATGAGTGATTATGATCTGTGAACAGTGCCACAACAATTAAGCTTTTTAAACTTTTATGAATCTATGAGCCCATTAAATATTGTGTTAGTTGAGCCTGCAATCTGCAAGGTCAAAACATAATACAGTAGACTCCATTTAACACAAATTCTGTTAACATAAAACATGAACACTTTTTGTGCACATTTGTATAGTCTGTGGCAGTGAAATCTTCCTGATAACATAAACTTTTGGTGCCGTGAACAAATTTTTGTGAGCCCGTGAAGTTCATCCTAAAGAGAGACTACTGTAGTTGTATAGGCCATCTCAAGGTTTGGAGGATTTTATAATGTTTGTGAATGATCAAGCAGCGATTCATCCAGCAGCACCTCTACAGCAATAACACACCTGAAGTCGTCTGTTGTCATAAGACTGCCCTGAATCTGCGGCATCGCTTGCTGTGTGTCGTTATTCGATGGAGGTTCCTTCTTGACGACCGCCTCGTGCAAAGCACTGGCCTGGAACTCATGCTAGGAGAATTAAGAGGTCATACATTATTTCCAATGCAAATACAATGCATATGTAGATAAAAATGAGGACTGAAACGCCAATGGCAGAAGTGAACATCTGTTAAGTACCTGTGAACCAGATTTTTTTTCTTTTAAGCTCATCGCAGCACGGATAGCATTGGTGGCGTTTCTCCGTCGAGTTCCTTCGATAACTGGAGAGTTTTCCCCCATCAAACTGGCTTTTGGCTTCCTGTATTTTGCTGTCAATGGATTTATGCCATCTGGAAGAGAAGGGGCTGGTAAAGACTATGCCTTACCAGTGACAAAAAATTGTGTGTGTATAGCCTCGGCAGAAAGAAATAACTCAACTGACCAAAATCTGATGGAGATGGTGGTTTCATCTCAGTCAACGTCCACCATCCTGCTTCCTTGAGTTCTGCAGTCCCAGACCTGAAGAACTGGGGACACCCCGATGACAGAGCACCTGCTACTGTTCCTCGAAAAGTAGCTGTCTTCTTCCTGTAATGGGCCATTATCACCCCTAAGGCTTGGCTTCTACTGCACTTATCACAATACACAGAGGTTCCAGAACGAACTGTGATAACATAATTCATTTGGAAGCAATACACTCATGTGGTGTGGCTTCCAGCATCATCAGAAACAAATCTAAGCATGCACCAAAATTCTCAGAGACTATAATCACTTGAAGGGGTACTGGAATTCAGTATCAGTGAGGGTAACTGTCCTGTCTAGCTATTGACTTTTGTGAACTATTTTGTGTTTTTAAATAGTAGTTTTTGCATCGTGCTAGATGGTCGGGTAAATCACAGGGTCTGCCATCTTTGCATTTTCATTCTACACTGCATAGATTACCTAAAAAAAGCAGGTGGTTACAAACCTAGTATCTCCAAAAAACGCTGCCCAGTGTTTGTCAATGAACGTGCAAATATGCTCTCGCCAACGAAAATATCCTAGCTTGCCGCTTACACCACTCACATGAAGGTTGTATAAGGCCAGCATAATTACTTGTACCCTGAAATTAAATGGAGTAAATAAGCGGTGCTTGTCTTCCTCTTTCAGCTTGGACAAAATAGGCACCATTGCATCTTAATTCTCTCGCAAGTCTCTGTATGTTCCGGCGAACAACGTTCACACGTTAGTTTGTAGAAGAGATCGCCGACTAGTGTTGTCTGAGGAGGAAATTTCAAACATTCTGAAAAATCAAGGTAAATATATAACTGCTTTTGTGACGTCTGGCTAGCTGCAAAAGGTGCGCGACGCGCTATATATCCGAAGTTCGTCCTACCTATATGAAAGTACTTTTTACATACACCGCACTGCAACATGTGATTGTTTTTTTCGCTGACATTGCAGTAGCAATGCAATCTGTCCATTTTCAACGCAGAGACAACAATTATGTTACTTCTAATACAAGTCTACGACTTCTCTTCGTTGACTTCGCCGTATCCTTCTCCAACCAAATCACATGCATTGCGCGAGTCGCTAAACGTTAAATCCACCCCTGTGGCGTTTGACGGATTCTCCTGCGCGTTACAGGTACGATACGCGCATCCTTCATGGTCTGTGACTGATTTATTAGCGGTAAGATTTCCTGAGAGGTTTGTATTTATGTCCATTTGTGTTTGGAATCTTTTTGTTTCTGTGAATTTTTTAAGTTTTAAGATTGTAGAGGAAGAAAAATATCTTTCGCTCGCGCAAGGCGCAAGTATACAACAGGATGGATGAGCACACGAATGGATAGCATATGACAATAGCCACAGGAACACCTATCATGCGCTATGCGTTATGTGTTTGTTGCGCTTGTGTCGTTATCAGTCGGAGGGAGTTTTTTTTGTGTGTGTGAAATTCGACTGAAATCTCCTGTATCTCCGGAAGAGACCTGTATCTGAAAAATGTAGTAAAGTATAAGGGATCGACGAATGGTCAGCGATGGAATGTTGCGACATAGAGGTCTGTACTCACTTTCTCCGGTCAAGTCGCTGGCAAAGCTTCCTGATACGGGGAGGGGGAGTGATATTTTGCGAGTTTTAGATTGATTTTTGTACAGTTTGTTCCTTAAATCTTGTCTTAAATGACATCTAACGTTCATTATAGACAAGCAGTTTCAATTTTTATCAAATGTCACTGTCACTGTACAGGGAATAGTCGCAAGAGATAACCAATCTGTCATTCCAGTAGTCTGAGTTGTAGATCCTTCACGCAGGCACAAGTAACATAAGGATATTCTGCATTGATATTTTAATGGCAGGATCCGCTGCCACTTCTGGAAGCCGACGATGTCTATGTACAGATGAAGAAGCAATACCGTGTATCCCGATATATTCGTGCCCAGTGGTTTATTAACCACTTAGGAAGAGCTATTCAGCCAAAGCAGAATGAGGTAGTTACTTCTTCACGTTCCCCGACAAGTCGTCCTTATTCCTTTATCTGATATTCATGCTTGTGTAGGAATTCGAAGAAGAAATCGAGGTGCTGTCTGTCCTCCCGAAGAACTGCCCTGCATCCTGGAGCCCCGCTACCTCACACCACTTTTCTTATTTAGTTACATCTGCAACGAAAGTTACCTTCCTGGCGAAGAAGTACAGATTTGTGTTTTGCCTTGACCTCAGTGCTTCAATAGCTACTGTGGTATGTCTAAAATGATATATGTGAGGGAGCTGACCCAATTGCAAAATAAGTATCAAGGGAGCATAGCATTCCGGTAGTGGACCAGGATCATTGTTAACAGTTCCATGCATCTCTGAAAAACCAGGATTCAATCTGTTTACGTACACCCCAGCGGTTTTCACGGGCCAAGTTACGTGTCTTAATTAAGTTATTAAGCATTTGTTTCAAACAAAATTATCTATATTTTAGAAGAGAATTATCTATATCATTTTGTTTTGTTTACTACGCCAACATACAATGGTGTGCATTATATAAATCTATAGACTGAATATTGCTGCAGAAAACCAAAATTGGGAACATGAAAAAGTGGTGAGCAGCACTTGCTGAATTCAAAATTGATCGCAAGACAATATCAGCATTACGCATTTTTGAATATAGTAAATGAAAGTTGGAGTGCGTCTGTTTTCAATAGCTGGTCATCATTCCTTTGAAAGAACAAGATTCTTCCAATTAAACTGTCATTGCTTTCAGTTTACATACAGCATGAGCATTTTTGTTGCACGGAGTTGTGTACCCACTTTCGGTCAGTGTTGTTAAGTGCTTAGGAAAATTGGGTGAAAATGTTTTGTAAGTATTGAAGCTTATAACGATACCCTAACTGAGATGTTTCAAAACTATTTCTGAATGTAACTTTTTTGCTGCTCAGAAACATAGCAACATAATGAATTTGTAACTTTCTTTCACTGTGTCTTGTGTGTGGAAAAAAGGCTGCCTTCGACTGTATATCGACTACTTTTATTTCCTTCAGGATATTCAAAATGAGACTCTTCTGTTTGACGAAGTATTTCCAACACTTGAACAGTGTATTGACAAGATGGTCATGCCGGTGAGTTGTTCTTCATGACATCGTCACATGGGATCAATGATTGGGTCTCAACAGAGAAAGTTCTTGCTCTGAAAGTTAAACAAAAGAAAAGTCTTAGCAAGTCGTTGCTTATAGTACCATACAGTCATAATCTACAAGAACAAATGAGCATGCTAGTATTAGTGCGCTCATCACACGTACCTTCTTCTATACTTCTTCAATTTTAGTTCCAAGTTCCAGGCAGCTGTATCACCTTTCAGCCTGAGCTGTATATCACTGTCATTGCCTGTGTTCCACATTACACTCCAGCAGTACAGCAGGTTGGTATACAGACTTTTCTTTCACTTTCATTACGTTACATCACGTCCGAAACCATGCTCGTAGTTATTTCTTCTCCTGCCTTCTCCTCTGTCTTTTTAAAATTTTTTTTTATTTTTCTGGCCTTGCTAACACCGTTATTAGAAAGAATTATTTTTTATTTTTTTTAGCGTACAGGGTCTGCGGGTAGGAGGATAACGCTTACTGTTTAGTAGTAGTAGTAGTAGTAGAAGTAGTAGTAGTAGTAGTAGTAGTACGGTGTTTTCCTCCCACATAGCAAGCTTTTGTGTTTGTTCCAGTTCCTGTAGCCGGCACATAGCTTGTGGATCGTGTCTATTAAATGTTGGTAAAGAAGCAGCCAAATCTGGGAGTGTTGTGACATGCATGGGGCCTTGACTGTGTGTTGAGTATTAGAGACATGCTCTGCTGGTCAAGAGTAGTTCTGTATTTCGTGCTAGGTCAGTTGTGCTCACTAGTTGGACTTGGATTGTATAGCTTAGGCTTGGGCAGAATTCGTTAGAGGCACATCATGGTTCCCTTGGCGTAGCCTTGGAAAGTGTGACGTGTCGACTGTGCCGTACAGAGTCCTGCAAGTAGGAAACAACATTTAATGTCACTTTGAATATCGAGAAAAGAATGGCACGTCAGTGCATTAGCACTTCGTCGTCCTCACTTGTTCCACTGTCGTCGTTGAGGAGCATGTGTATTAGCCCAATACTCACATGTTGCTTGCAACTTTGAAAGTTGAAGTGAAATGTTTTGTATATATCTGTGCAAACTATAAGGACACTGCAAAGACCATCTTCGAAACATCTGTAGGTTTTTGTTGCTAGTCTGATAAGACCTAGCACATGTACCAAATCCAGATAACTGATAATACTGTCAGTATATGAGCTATCATTGAGCAGTATGTCAGAACTGCACAATATTTTTGGCATTTGGAGGCTGAGCAGTTGACAGCGTTTCATGAACATGTCATCCTGTTTCCAGGTCCTGATTCAAGGGTGGCGTCTAACGCAAAAGAACAAGAAGCTCTTCTTGAAACATGTTTCTGATGGACTTCAGGAGATATCAGAAGTGTTGGCAAAAGCTACAGCTGGCGTTGCAGAACTACATGAACATATCAGAGTAGGCAGTGGATATTAAGCTGAGTGGGAACATTTGTGAAATATGGGAGCTACCTTGCATAAGCGAACCCAAGTTTTCTTTTCCAGTTAGTATGTCTGTAGTTGATGGAGGAAGGGCAAAACATAATGGGGGAATTGAGAGTGGTACTTTCTCCCACAATTTGTGTGTGACTTTTATTGTTCTAATTTCTTGTATTTGTCTTTCCCTCACACACCAATACCAGCTCCAGTCGGAAAAGCTAACAGGAGGGCTGTTTGAAGAACTGGAAGAACAGGTGACACTGTCATCCCACGTCAACATGACGCCATCGGACGTGAGCACTCTCAACATGTTCAAGTACGGCATGCTGGCGCTCCAACTGCTTCCCGAGAACAGTAGCGCAGGTGAGAATCTTTTATCATTGGCATTGAACTCTTTGCAAGCAAGTGTTTTTCTGTAGTGCGAACTCCCTTGTTGTGTAGAAGTTAACAACCTCATCAGTATTTTCAAATTTTTCTGGCCCATGAGGTTTATAAATTGATGATGTCTCATACTCTCAGGTATTGTGGTGATAACGGATGGCATGATAAGCCTGCCAAACAGCATCCAGCTGGAGTCACTGCTGACAAGTCTTCGCAGCAGCACTGTGTCCTGCTCTTTTCTTCAGTTGGGCAGCCGGTACCATGCCAAAAGCTGTCTGGGTTTTGTGCCTTATGATGATACAATGCGCTTCATTGCCCGTGCCACTTTTGGTGCATTCCTCGACTCTGTTCTTCACTTGGTAGGTATCATCGTAACAGACTGAGTACTGTCTCTGAAAAAGAAGCCAGCAAAAGTTGTCCCACCCATGAAGTTTGTTGGCTCAAGCCCCATGAGACAACAAAATTCGCGCGGAACTAACGTTCAGTTAAGGAACGTTAATAAAAATGTATGTATTAAAGATGTGGAATGGCACGCATTCAATACAGTCAAGACCGTTTATAGCGATTCTGACGGGAACCGTGAATCTGATCGCTATATCGGAGTATTGTTGTATGTGAAGCAATATAAATTAATTACACACAAATGCAACATTTTAGTAGAAATAGGAGAAAAACGTTTTTAATAAAAAAATTTAGTAAAGAAGTCACGCACACATACTTTTCCAGCTTGTCAAGCGAGAGGATGAACTCCACGTCCAAACCATGTGACGAAATAAACCACTCAAGCACGTGCCTTAAGTCCATTATGGCAGCCACTGCGCGTTGTGCACTAACAGGTTCATTGTCGTCAGAGTCAACGTCACTTTCGGGGCTCGCTTCTTTGGAATGGTTGTCTTCCGCACAGACCTCATTCACGAGCTGTTGCTTTAATATTTCCTCGTGCGACACCGCCCAATCGTCTGCAAGCAATAAGTCCTGGAGGGTGCTTTTGGTAACTACCAGTTGGCCCCAAGCTGCCTCCAGCTCCTCAGCTGTGCTGGTCTCGTCACTACCGGTTGTGGTGTTGTCGGGAGCTAAAATGCCCGCTTTCACAAACCAATTCAGTACCGTTGACTGCTTAACTTCATTCTACGCACAATACATCATCTGCACGGGCATGGCCGGTGTGATTTTAGATCCTTGTGGATCAGATGTTGATGGGTTTGGTCTCATGTTTACGAGAAGTCACTCAATTACATGGCGTTCGTAGCAAACTTTGCTGTGCTCCCCATGTCCAGTGGTTGGACCTTTGCCGTACAGTTTGGTGGCAGGTACAACAATTCAGCACTTTTGAGCCTTGGGTTTACTCGGTACGTGCTGCAGTTGTCCAGCACCAGCAATATCTTCCGCCCCTTCACCACCATTTGCTGATCTAGCTCTACGAGCCATTTCGCAAACAAAGCTTTTGTCATCCATGCTTTACTGTTGCTCCTGTAGCGAACCGGCAAACGTATAAAGGATTAGAAAACATTTGTGGTTTTGCAGACTTCCCAATGACAAACAGCTTTTGTCGATCACTGCCATCCGTATTGCAGCAAAGCAACATAGTCACCCTCACTTTGTTGTGCTTTCCACCAGCACATGTCTCGTTTTTCATGGCATGAGTATGCGATGGCAGCAGTCGAAAAGACTAGGCAGATTCGTCCGCGTTGTATACGTTGCACTCACTGTAGGAGGAGATTTTTGCAGCATTCGCGTCCAGCCATTCTTCAACCTTGTCACTGTCCACTGAGGCTGCTTCGCCTTCTGAATTTAATGGAGTGGCGTTGCCTGAAGTGTTGCACAATACACAATCACTTGCGTTTACCCGACTGGGCATCGGCGATTGTACTGGCACATAATTTTTTATGATGGTGGAAACCGTAGACTGTGCAAGTCCGTACATCAAAAGAAGCTCCTTTACGGCGACACCGGAGCATCAATTTGAATTCATTACAGATTCCTTTTCTATTGGCTGCACATGAGTTCACTGTTGCCGTAGTTGTTAGACAAAGACGAAGAGGGAACTGGGAGGAAATGAAGCAGGAGCTCGGATGTTGCGCGTGGAATAGACTGATGTGGACAGGACTGGGAAGTAAGGAATGAGGTCGGAGGGGTGCGATGAGAGAGCAATGCGAAAGTCAAGGAGAGACATTCATCCTTTAAACCTTTTCACCCAATCACTGATAACGCATTTGAAAGGAAAGATCCTTGCAAGCCTAGATTAATCTTAGCTGTTATGCGGTGAGCTCTTCAGCTCAAGGGTGTTAGAGATAATTGCAGGAAGTGTATCATGCCGGCCACCGGCATTTTTCCGATTGTTGTAAGGGAGTAACATGGTCGCTCAGAGATCGTTGTAGCAAAATGTTATTTACATATATTTCTATGGGCGAACTGGCAGGAATGTGATTTCCGACAGTCATATCGGATTTATCGTTAAAGCAAGTATCATTAGAAACGGTCTCGACTGTATTTATTACCAAACAAAACGAATGTTAGTCTGATGTTTTGTTAAAATTAATGGGCGTGGACACCTCTTCCATCAATAGCCTTTTTGCATACCTCTCCCTCAAAGTTTGGCTCCGAGTCATGGCCATCATTTTCTGTTTGAAAGCAGAAGTCACCTGCTTTGTATGCTGCAATTCCAGTTTGCAGAATACAGACTCACAAAATACCAACTATTTGTGCATTCTTAGGACGACACAGTGGGACCCAGTGGTGTCAATATGTTTCACAAGGCCCTGCTGTTCTGGAGTTTTCAGGAAGAATCCATCAACTGTCGTCTCGCACTCTCCAAGGACTTAGGACCATACTTGGGCTTTGCACTTGTTGAGTACGTCTTCTTCTCATTAACACGGTTCTGTCACCTGAGCTTGCAATGGTCTTTTTACTATTTAATAATGTTTCACAAGGCATGGAAACTTAGAACAGTGCCAAAATGTCCAGCCACTCCGAAAAAAGAACTCTGATGGAAGCTTGAACACTTCACTCTGGAGTGTCCTGTCATGCAAGCTCCGTGAGGGATATGCTTTGCGAAGCATTTTGACTGCTAAAGGTGCTGAGCATTGATGCTTTCATCCTTTCTGCTTCACTTCTTTTTGTTATCAATGTTTATGTCTTATCTTTAAACTTTTACCTGCTTTGTAGGTGAAATAGAAATCAGGCTGGTCTTGCCATGGAAGTTTGATGTGGATATTGAATATGTTGTTACTGTAACTTGGCCCTCGCAGGCAAGAAGGTAGGATAGAGTTTGTCAGGTTTTGGTCATATGTTGCTTGAAATGAGCAACTAACTGATAATGCTTGATTGAGTACATTTTTGAATAAATTGAAACAGGGAGTCGGAAAGTTCCCCTTCACAACAGCGCCCGATGTGTTCCTACGAAGTGTTCGTCGAGGCAAGTTACGAGTTCTTACACGACGTCACTTGCGAATATTTCAAGCCGAACAAACCCAGGAGTGCCTACCGTATAGCTGTTGCACAGCAGTACTGGAACGCTCTCAAGAAGTAAGCTTTGACTTTCACACTGTCTTCTTTTTTGCCTTTTTGCACACACCAGCTTTCATATCTCACAGTGTTGTACTAATACACCCGGAAACACCCCACAGTACATGTTAAACTTCCAAACTTCCTTCCACAGTTCCTGTAATAACTGACTATGTGCTGAAATTAAATGTAACAGGCCTACTTTTATCGGCTTGCAAGATTACTTGGATAGCAGGGGCACAGTTGAACCTTGCAGCAGTAGGCATGCTGCTGGTTCATGGAGTAGTTTCTCGATTCTAAAGGCCCGAAAGCAGGCTTCTCTTAAGGGGAGTCCCTAGACATTTTTTAGGGTGCATCAAGGATCTTTGTATGAGAGCATAATGCATGTGGGTAGGCAACTCAACTGCTCATAGTGTCGTTCCCAATCACTCGAATCGACGTGTCGCGGTTGAAATGGACACCACCGGACAAAATATAAAATAATCACATGAATGCATGCACGTTTGCAGGTCTGCATACCTTGACACTTGTTTGTACTGTTACGTCTAGGGGAATCTCATGTACTCATGTAACAGTCTCTCACATCTTTCCTCTGAAACTTCCCAACTTTCAATTCACACACTTCACTCTCTGTCTCCACATGCATGACTGTATTCCTCCTCTCCACTTCTCTCTCCTTCACAGTGTGCATGTTGCATTGTTCCTCTCCTCCTTTGCACTCTGTTGCCACTAGTGTTGCCTGGCCCTCCAAAGAGTCCCGCTGCTTATACCAGAGCAACTGATCTGCATGTGCAATCCCACAATCTTTTCCTGTGCCAGGGTGCACTAGAGCAAAGTTATACAGGCCAATCTTTTTTGCTATTTTATATGGTTCTGGCCGCTTAGGGGCCAGTTTAGAAGATACCCCTGCACTGGCATCACTGAGAGTATGGAGGTCCTTTAGCACTAGATCACCAACTTTCAACTGTCATTCTTGGCATCATTCTCTTGCGTCTGTATCTCAGAAGTTTGTTCCTGATGCCTCCTTGGCATAGGAATGGGGAGCCATGTCTGCAAGTCCCTCAGTCTGTGTCAGTTGGTGGGTCTCATGGCGTGCGCAGTTGTCTGCCATGACACAGAAAGGCTGAAGTATGCCCTGTAACCACACTCTCACTGGTCCTCATGGCAAAAACAACTTTTGGAATTTGTTTGCCCCAGTCCCAGTGGTCCTCGCAGTACACCCTGAGGCTTTGTTTGATGGTGGCATTGTAGCGTTCTACCATCTGTCCTGCCGGCCGATATGGGACTGTGCAACGATCTCGGATACCCAGGTGATGTAATGGTGCTTTCCAAAGTTTGCTCACAAATGGTTTCCAACTATCGCTCCTGACTGCTCGTGGTATTCCATGCCGGCACATCACTTCTAACAGACGGTCCGTTGTGGCGGGAGCTGTAGCGGCCCGCAAGGGAAAGAGTTCGATATACATGTATTTCGAGAGCTTATCTACCATAATCAATAAGTACTTGTGGTGCCGTGCAGTGCTGGGCAAAGGTACTACAATGTCTGTGCTGATTTTTCCATTGGCTGGGCAGGAGAGGTGCTGGTCACAGGCTTTTGGCACACTGGCTTTGTTGTCTGGCACGTCACACATGTCCTGACATACTTTGCCACATCTGGTCTCATACCCAGGTAGACAAACCAGTTAGATCAGACATTGACTTCTCATGTCACCCAAAGCATTCATCGACGAGTCCGCGCTTCTGCTTGTCGTGCAGCCAGGGTTCTTGTCAAATATACCTTTAAACTCTGTAAGCCTCCTCTGGATGTTTTCTTCTTGGTATGCAGCTAGAGCCTCTCTCTCATCACTATTCCTCACCGATGTATCAGGCTCTGGGAACATTTCACCCAGGTAATGTACAGCATCTTCAGAGGGTTATGTAACTCTTCCCTCGTCGTTTTTGCAATGCGTATCATCTCCTGAGGATGTGTGCCTAAAGTCCATCCACTCAGTGCCACATGAATTGACACATCTGCTGCATTTAAATAGTCCCTGCCAAGGATAAAATGGCATAACCCTGGCATGTATAGGAAGCGCTGCTTTTGGTAGCCTCCAGCCCAGCATGTACGGCGTCGGATAGAATAGTTGTTTGTTCCCATGCAGGTAGGGCCAATCTTCTCTGTAAATGATGCGTATCGTTTGATTGCCAAATGCGTAAGAGACTTTATTCTCGTCGTCATTTGAATACAGCTCCTCGTCGGCAGCGGCCCATGACAGTGGTGACCTGTGGTGCCAAGTAGGGACTCGTAGGGACTGGCCGAGTCGGACCCTACAGGTATCCGTTTCCCGATGGGCACTGCGCTTGAAAATGGCCCACATCATAGCACTTGTAGCAGCGCAGTGACGGGTTTCAATATCTCTGGCACGCGAGGGTTGGAGATGCCGGATGAAGAAGGCACTGTGTTGGTCTGGTCTTCCAATGGGTGTTGGCGTTAGCATGATTGGTGACACCACTGCCACAAATCCCAGCAGTCCCTCCGGATTACTGTTGAACACTAGATCACTTGCTGCTTGGGAACTTGGCATAGGGGGTGAGCGATAATTAGTTCGGTGCCAAACTTTCTACATCGAGCCTGTAGCGGCCTTTGCTAGTTCCTTGAGGTTTGGGAGCTCTTGCAAGACCTTGGGCCAGTTCTTTGTATACCAGATGCATCTGTCCGTGCACCCGAGCGACTTTTTCTGCTTCACTAACCCCATCTCCGATCCTGTCATAATATTCTGCGATCATGTAAATGAAGTCCTTTAGATTCTTCCTCGGATCTTGTGTGCGCTGCCGCAACTACTCTCGTAGCCTGCGCTTAAATTCCAGGGAGGCTAATTCGGCGTGAAATATGCAAATGAACTAACATCTCTTTGGAATGTACAGCATATCGTCGACAGATCAGTTCCTGGTGCATCTGCATTCCTTCAACCAGAACCCAGCCTACTACACAGTGCCAGACAGTGTCCGCAATGGAGTCCCACTCTTTGTCATCCCCCATAATGGAACGCACCCTGTCCTATCTTCAAAGTAAGCATCTTCAAGGCTTATGACAACATCATCTTTTTAAGCCTAATAATCTCTCAACCCCCTTCTGTACCATTTCAAAAACAGGAACAACTGTGCCTACGCTCAATTTGCGACATTCTGGAAACTGATTGCCGTGCTGGACATCAATATTTGGTAAGTTTGGTATATGCGATACCATCTGTCTGGTCTTAAATTAATAGTTTATTTTGGGTGCAGTTGTATTCCTTGCACCATTATGCACACTTGTTACTGGGTCTTGCAATTGTCCTCTTGATAGGCTGCTACTTACACTCCCCAAGTTGATGGGACAGCAGCTTTGTTTCAGTTTGCAGTGTTGTATTTCTGATCAGGCAGCGTTGGATGCACGTACACCGTGTGGGCATCCTCCTGGAGCATGATGTTCCCCTACCACGCCATCTTCACCAGGCAAATAGCAGTGGTCGCTATGACACTGTCCAGTGTCGTCAGGCCCTCAATCGATTGGCAGCTCTCCTCAGGGATACCACATCATTTGTGCTCATTGAAAATCATTCCTATGTTGGATTTCTCCAGGGGTAGGTCAACTGTAGGTTTGCAATATTAAGAGAAATCTGTTTTCTGGGAGACGAAAGTGTCTTTAATGAAGTGTCTTCCATCATGCTTTTGACCATACTTAGTGATGCCGACAAACCCCCAGCGTCCTTCTTCGTCATTCGCGTGACGTACAAGGCTCCTTGCATGGTCATTCGCTTTGCATTTTTGGGAGGCACTCCCGGAGAGCAGCGCAACACGGTGAGACCTGCACTTGTTACAAGCTAGTCCCAAGCCTGTATTGACCTCTAGAAGTTCCACTTGCAGATCGTGAAAAGCATGACAGACGAGATCCTGGGTTTGCAATTCAGCAGACGCTCGTCAAAAGGGGCAGTGAGTGGCGAAAATGGAGATGCCATTTTGCATGGTCAAAGACCATACAAGAAAGTGCACTGCTGCATTCAGTTCAGGAAACCTTTGGAGAGGATTCTCATCAGGTATGTCATTTTATTGGTGACGTTGCTTGTCGTTTCATTCTTGATATTTCGGACCACGAGTAGAGGTCATAATAGTATAGAAAGAACGTATCTTATTTTGCCAATGCCCTTATTTACTTGTTTCTCTCCTTTCTGTAACTTTGTGAAGGTGGAAACGTGATATCCTTATCTACTGAGTAGTGCAGTGGTTCACCTCAATATTATGTGTGGGAAAAGCTGTGCATTGAATTATGAGTAAAGAACACAACCTCATAAATGTATTTGACCTTTTCATGGCCACTAGACTACCTTATGAGTGCAAGTATTTTATGAATAATTGTTAATTGTGTTATATATTCCCTCTGCAGGCACCAACAGGTGCCGTGTGACGTCATGCGTCCAGCGACCGTGATCCTACCTCATGATTCCCTCATCACGGGAGGCTCCAAGAAGCCTAGCCACAGCTCCAGTAGCACAATAGATCCAACAAGTCAGCTGAGCCGCTACCTTCACCACCATCGATGGGTGTGGACGATACAGCAGAGCCCAAACATTCCTTTGCCTCTGCATTCAGTCACAAGAGTTCTCAAGACACTCACAAAGTAAGTCAGATAAGTTACAAATAAATAAGTTACGTAGTACTCGTGCGTGACAACGATGAATGAATATAGGCTCTAGAAAACATGCTGAACGTAGTCATTGAGAGGCATTCTGCAAAAGAAGGTTTAAACATCTAGAGGAGGCTCCCCAAAACATCATGCAAATATCTTGCATCATTAGGAAACTTTCTGGTCTTCATTACAAATATGTATGACCAGTTTGCTTGCATCTTAAGAGGGCACACAGCAATAAAATTGTAAAAAACGTTGTTTAGAAAGTGACAGATTTTGCTTCTGTGACCTTTCTTCTATGTCATCTCAAGGTTTTATAGCTGAAAGCCAACTCTAAGTACCATAAATAATTACTTTCATTGGGGTATCTGGTAAAAGGCTGTGGGGCATCTCCTGCTCCTTGTCATCCGCTGGCGCCGATAAGCGGTTCGGCATCCGGGGGTAGCAGGAGGTTTAAAAGGATGCGTGCTGTAGCGCAGGAGGTAGTTTCGCTCTGGAAGCGAGACGGAAGATTTAGCTCTTGGAGCGTGACGAGCTGTGGAAACAAACCTGGTATGGTTGTTTAACCTTTTCTGTGGCTGTGCTTTCTTCTGCGGCGGACAGGCATTGGACCCCCAGTAGTGGGGCCGGCTGCTTTCTGGCTTGGGCTGGAGGCAGTCCGGATGGCTGATAGTTCCTACAAGGTTCAGCGAAATAAAGAAAAAATTCAGGTTTTCCACTGTGTCTCGGCAACCACCACTTCTGAGCGCCACCATCTTGGTATTGTTGTAAAGCTCGTCTCTTCGTCTTTCTCCTCCTCTTTTCATCTCTTCTCTCAAGATTAATGCAGAGGCACGAATAGGAAAAGTTTGTAAGTAGTCAGAGTCAAAATTCAGCCCTCCAATTGGCTCCTCCTTCTCACATGGACAGAGCGTGCGCTTCCATTGGCCAGTGTCGCTGTTGCCCCTAGCATGACATACTCTTTCCCACCTGTGACTTTTCTTGTCTGTGTTTACTTTTCGTTTTCAGTGCTAGTCCTTTGCTTTTGTTTGTGACCCATGGTGGACGACCACCACGATGGAAATTCACAAGTTCACAAATTCAGTAGCCAAAAGCGTCACTCAGTTTTCAGCCTGCGAGTCAGCGAAAAATGAAACTATCTGGCAAAGGAGGAGACTTTGCAGCAACAGACAAAAATGAGTTTCTGGTTGTACAAATCGCTGCAGTGAACGCTTTTCTCCACAATGCCTTATGCTAAGAGCATTCACAACTGGATGGACTGGACTTTCAATTGTGCTTTTACAACTACACACCTGGTGGCTTCCAAGCAAGCAGTGAACTTCAGTTTAAGTTTCAAATAGCATTTTCTCATCACTATATTTTGTTTCGCCCACGTAACTTGTGGAGCTAATTGCATAGAATATGGTTGTTCCGTTTGTTCTATTATATTCTTCAGATGTTACTGTATGTGTTGACATTCTTATTTTTCAAGACTATTTTTTAGAAGAATCATGTTGCCTTTTGCATGTGTGTTATTTTCATCTGACACAAGACAAAATTCTCCAAATTGGTTCTCCACACTCCCACAAAAGTTAAAACAAAAAAATGCTGTGGCTCAGAAAGTACAAAAGATACTATCTTAATATTACCAGCATGTGTACCAAATTTCATAAAAATCAAACTAGAAGTATGAAAGTTAGTACTGATTCCCACGTCCCCCCATAACTTTTCTCTCAGTCATGCTGCCTTTGAACTAAAACAGAGCCTATTCTGTTTCACAGAATCCGGCTAGAAGAGGGGTTTCATTTTGCACACTCGAGCTCAGGTATCTTGAACATGGCTCTGGAAATCAAAATGAAGGTAAGCTTGTCATTGGTTTGTTTGAAACAAGAAAATCATAATAGCTATAGCTTACTCCTCTATCTGGTTTGTTCTATATGCTGCCACTAAATCTTCATGGACAGAGATGTTAAGGCTAGAGTTGCGCAGGAGACATTCAAAATTTCAAACCTATAGAACAAATTTCTTTTCAGAACACAGTGCTTTGCGATGCTGTCGATGTTACATTGCCATGTGTGGTGCAGTACATACTCTTTCCACCCCATTCTAACACTACCATCAGAGAAAGGTAAGAAAAACATGAATAACTAGCTAGCAAAAAAAAGCTAATTTTTGCCTTTTCTTACTTGAAGTGTATCTGATGATGAAGACAATGAAATGGAGACAACGGAAGCAGACGGGGAGCTGCAGCTCGTCACGGAGTGCTGGGTGGAACCCCAGTGTGGCGTTGTGGTTGACTGTTCTCTGCCCACGACATACCTTGCAGAGAAACGTTACCAAGAAATTCCACAAGCCGTGAGTATCACCATTTTGCACAAGCAAAGTGTCTAATTTGTAAAAGTGTATATGGGTTAATATTTAAAGGGCCCGAGACAACTCGCAGACCAACTATTTGATTTTCATTTACAGTATGAACCCTGGGGGCAATAAATAGCACACATCACTTTCACCATCTGAAACGCTGCGTTTGTTTCCTAATTCAGCTGCAAAAATACTTTCTCCCTGTCCGAAATGCTTATTACACATGAGCTGCCATGTTCTACCTGAACTGTGGAATACCTATTCGCTGAACAGAAATTATGTATAATCGCTGAACTCCCGCTGTAGATTTCTGGCTAGGGGCGTCTAGAATGTACAAATCACGTCTGCAAACCGGTGGACCTTGGCCCATCAACATAAAGAGCCAGTGTCTTTAATTATTGATCACAGATAACAGTTTATCAAGATTATTTCAGAAATTACAAATGAGTGATATGAAAACCATTACTGCGATACTATGTTATGCTGTCATGGGGGACAAGAGTGATGCAAGCGAGGAGGAGCCGCGAGATGCATTATGGCGCACTCGATTGAAAACGAAACTACCAGGCCAAACATCGCGAAACTTCGCAGGAATATTTTATGTTTTCCGCCCTTCAATGTTCAAGCAAAAGATCTTAAAGAAAACTTTGTTGTCTCGAGTCCTTTAATGTTTATGCCCTTCCTGTGAGTTGTGAGAGAATTATGATCGTGAGCATCTCCAGCATTATGGGAAAATTACGGTAGTACGTTGGACAGATATACCTGAGACAGAACGCTAAGGGTTACATCAGGCATATGCGATTGAAAATGGAAGGGATATATGTCGGGCAGACGTACCCGAGGCCGAATGCGAGGGAATGCATTGAGCAGACGTAAGCAAAGTGAAACCCAAAGGGCTACGTCAGATGATTGTACATACAGCAGATGGATTACATCGTAGGATTATATCTGTGTAATGCATAAGTAATCTTGGAAAAAAACTTGTTGGATGAATGAGGCTTAAATGAATCCTGGGTCATCTTGTCATACTTGATATTGAATACTGGTGCTGCTGTCCTGTCTGTGGCTTGCCCTGGGTTTTCCGTGAACGCCTTTACATGTGTCCTCCTAGCTCTTTCTAAAGCAAAACAAGGATGATGTGTTCAATCTTATTGCCTTTTACGTGGCATTTTATGTTCGTTCAAACATACATATGCCACTGCCTTTTTTTTACCACCTGTCCTCTTAACAAGGTCAATAATCAGCAGAGCCTTCGTAAATCAATTCAGGAGGATGTTATCCCCAGCTCTCTGTAGCTTGGGTCTCATCCTCACAGTTCTTGGGCACATGACCATGTGTACATCTCATACAGTTTAGACTTTATGGAGCTCTGGACTCCAGTACTATTTGTCAGCACCCTTGTGATGGAAAACATTAAAATAAATAATGTACTATGTATAATGGCCTGACCTACTATGTTGCAGGGGAGATGCATGATACATCCCGTGCTCAAGAACGAGAATCGCAAATTTCATTACGCACTATGCTGTATTGGACTATATTCCCGTTTGCTTTGCGCGTGACTACTCAGCATCTCTCCCCATGTTTCGCAAAGCATGGAGTACAGTGTTATGTCACTTGCATTTGTTCATGTGACGTATCCTTCACATTTTGTCTGACGTACGTCGATCCAGCGTAGCCCTTTGCATTTCGCCTTGAGTATGTCCGTCTGACGTACTTCAGAACTGTGCATTTTGTTAGCAATCTGTGCACTTTATAATAATATTTTTGTTCATATTGCTATATTGTTTGAGAAACCCTAGAATATATTGGGCATGGTTCCAGTAAGTATGACCGTATGGAACTTGTGCCTATTCACCCCTTTATTTGGCGTACTCACTCTCATTGAGTTTGAGTTGGACATATCCGAATGGAAAATAGGGGGACTGGAGAAGACAGTGCACAGCCATCTTGGAGTGTTCCTTAAACAACAACTCTCACACAGTTTGTAGCATGGTTGTTGCTATATAGAGGAGGTTTCTAAAACGCAATGGTGAACGGCTGTACATAAAGCTGTTTGGCTATGGATTACTCAGTTTCACTGGGTTTTACCTTTCAAAGCCCCAGTCTCTATCTCTAGGCATAATAGGCATGGTTGCTAGGGCATTTCAGCTATGCCTATGAAGACCCTTATCACAAAGACTTATCACGTGTCCTCTTGAAGGTACCTAAGAGTAAAAGGGCTGTTTGCGGCTCTGCCAGCAATGAGTTGTCACTATAAGAGCAGTTACTAATTTGAGGTTCAGCCTGTGTCATAAACTATCTTTAGCATGTGGTATGGATGGCATCAGTGTGAAACTTCTAAAAAATACCACGTTTACATCTGCATCTTACTTATTACTTATCTTCTACAGTAAAACCTCGTACCTCAAGGGACCGGCAAAAATGTTGGAATTGTGCGAAGGCCGAAATAACGAAAATAAGAGACAAAAAGAAAAGACAAAGAGAAAAACATGCACATCACAAGAAACCTTTATTTAGCGAAGAATTGTGTGATTGTTGCTTGCTTTGTCCGCGTTACTAGTGTAGCAACAACATATTTCTGCAAATGTGATAAATGTTGCGTTGCACGCGCACTGTCCGGCGTATAACAAAAAAAAAAAAAAAAATCCTCCAACATGGCCAGAGCTTCAGCAGCCCCTTGCACTGTTCGATAGTGTGGAGCCTGTCATACGTGCTATCACCGTCGGCAACACCCACATCTCACAAGATTTCGTCGTCAGTTTGTTATCCGGTGATGGCAACAGCATCGTCAATTGCGAAATAGTCGCCCAGTTGCACATCCGCTGGCAAGACGCACCTGAAGCGTTTTTTGTCATTTTCACGTGGTTTGCGCACAGTTCTCTTTGTGCACGTGGTTCAGCATCTGGGGGCCCCAACGTTCACTATGACTCGTTCGAGTTAACCGGTCGTGACCCCAACTGCATCCGGACTAATGGGAGTCTGACACCATAGATTTGTACACATATTTGCCGGGATCACGCAGGAGGCACTAACTATCCAGATTTCTGAATTAAAGGAGGTTTAAATAATGCGATTTCACTGTATAAATCTCTGAACCATGATGTTATACCAAACAACTGGTAACTGTCAAATATTGTTCCGATTTTCAGAAAAGGAGATAACATTTTGCCTTTTAATTATCGCCCCACATTGCTAACTATTATTACATCCAAAATTCTTAAGCTAGGGATTTTCTCATCTGTATCTGCACATCTTGAGTCTAACAACTCTTTAAAGGAACAGTTAGATACGAGGCACAGGGACAAGATAGCTAGTATTCAAGGGACAGTCTCACATACCACAGCCGTCACAAAAGGTGTACTATTGGATTGCCCATCACTAAAAACAGACTACTGCAGATTCTCCAGGTCAGGAACACAATAGATATGAAATAAACAAATTACATTGATTAACACAGTGACACTGCATGCTGTGCCTGTGCAGCAGCAGCACTTGCTGTGCACCACTATGTCACAAAACAAAGCAGAATGGAAACGGGACTGTTGTTTTCTTCCGTGCTAGTAGCAGCAGGCAACATACAAAAGTGTCGATACTGTTTTTGCTTTGTTTTTGCCTATACAAAAGAGCAATTTAAAAAAATGGTCCTCAGTTTGTCTTACTTTTTCTTTCTCACTGAAACATGCACAGTTGAGAAAGATTCCTCTTCTCTTTTGTATCTGGCACAAGTTCAGAGACGTCTGCGACACCTGTCTTTTTTTTTTCCTTTTTTTTTTCAAGTTCGTAAACTCGAGGTTAGCTGGCCGTGCCACAAGAGTTCCCCCCTCCCTCTTATCTTATCAGAGAACTATGCTGCTTCCTCATTGACCCTTGGGCTTATCATGTTTGCTCACCCACCTGTGCTTTCCTTGCTATGGTGGTTCGATGAGTGCTTCATCGAAATGCGTTGCAGGCAAAAGCCATTCAAGCTTGCATTGCCCATGGCAACAATAGCTGTAGCATATTTTTCATGCTACCCTTTTCCATGCTCGGGATTTAAATCTATTTCAGCTATGCACAGGCAAATGCTATGCAACTCAAAATATGCAATCTAGTTGCAAAACTGTTAAGAGATTTGCCCATAACTGTCGCCTATGGGACAGCTTGAATCGTTAGTCCAGTGCACATTTTTAGAAAAAGATTTTTTTTGTGTGTGTGCATGTGTATGAAAAACAGAATCAAAGGTAAAAATAAGAAAGTTTATCTTAGGTATTCTCGTCAATGTTATTTGGGGAAAATACTTGCCCAAGTTCACTTTACCTCTTCTGGTGCATACAATATCATGACCCTTCATAAATCTTACACAAGAAAAATAAATTTAAGTTTAGATGTTATTTATGAAGTATTTTTTGTGGTTACAGCTAATTAAGGATGTTAATTAAACATTTTATTTAGCTGCTAATAAACTCTCCATTCTTGTTCATTGCGACTTGCATAACTTTTTCGTGTCATAATTTCATGTTTCTGACATACTACTGATCCTATCGAATGAGCATGCTTTTAGGGTGGATTAATCCATTCCAAATATTTTTTAACATTACGTTTTGTTGGTAAGTTATACTGTGATCTGTTTGTTATGGCAGTTTAGGATCTTTGGCCGCTACCACTCTATAGTTCCACTCTTTGTACACTAAACACATTGTACAGCTTCAAACATGCCGCAACTGCCACCACTATTTTATTTTTATTTCTTTTCTTTTCTTTTCTTTTTGGTATTCCTTGCACTCGCTGAATGGAGAGGAGATTGTCCTTATCTTCCCTTTCCTTAAATGTTGTCAGAGGTACCGCCATCTCTCGAGAGGGGTGTTTCTCTTGGACCCTCCCTTCTGTGATTACATATAGATAAAAGTTGCGCCGGCTTTTGCTCCCTCTGTCTTCATAGTTAGATCTGCTCTGGTCGTAATGGATCTTTTGTCAGTTGGTCTCATTTGGGCATTGTCTGTGTCTTTGCGCAAAGGTATGATCGTTTATGTTTTCCATGTGTTGAACAAACATGGTAAAGCATGTGCTTTTCATTCTCTCCTCTGTCATGCATCTGTGTAGTATGTTCTACCCTGGAAAAGTATAATGACATTTTGCAGTGGCCCAACTGCAGAATATTGCCCACTAGTTATGATTAAAATTGGGGAACCCCTACTGTATGGTTTTTTCTAGGACTCTGTAAAGTTTGCAAGAGTTAGTTACTTGTTCCTTTTTTTTAATGCATTTTCATTATTCTGATATGAAAGCTTAACTCGAATGTGGTGGTATAGAAGAAGATTCACCATAGCAAGTCAGTTTTCATCAAAATAGCAATGGCAGCTTAAAATAGATGTGCACAAAATTACACATATTGTGAATTAACCATGATATGTGTCTATAGAAGGTTACAAGCCATATATTCTTGCCCCTTTTTCCCCCCCCTCTGCCAACCAAGACGAAAACCATGGTGGCTTCATTATAGCATAAGATAACAAGTATCCATGCTGATGCTTTGAGCCGCTTCTAAATAAACCTGCTTCGCTCCTGCACATCCTGTTTTTTTGTTTTTTAGCGCTTATCACGTTTGCATTTCCAGGGAAATTTCTACTTCTTTTTGCCATTGCCGTCCCACTCGAGTTGGAAGTGGGATCCTGACACTTGAGCCTTTGCATGCGTGCCAGATCTAACTCTTCCAGCTCACGTGAGGTTTCGGTGCCTTTCAGCAATATTCGACTCTTGTTCCTTGATCCTCGCTTGTTGTCTATGTCAGGGTTATGCCCCATCGTGAATGTGTCAGAGACACTGTTTATGGCTGGCTTATACTCCATTGTGGAAGTGTGAGGGATGTCGCCTAAGTCCAGCTTTTGTCCTGTCGTGGATGTGCCAAGGACATTTGTCTATCATGGTGACCTGGGGCTAAGTGGAGGAGGGGTCTCCTCTCTTTGTGCTTCAAAAGTGAGATTCAACTCCTCCAACTTCTCTCCTCTCACTTGAGAACTTCGAACATAACATGTTCTATGTTCATATTACTGTCGCAATGTTCATGGTCTCCGATATAAGCCCCTCCAACGCTCTTTGTTCTCAAGTATTTTGCTTGTTTCAGTGTCAGAAGAAACTAATTGATGCAAATGGTTTTTCATTTGTGACCTTCCAGTATAGCTAATTTTGGCTGTTATTTTTTACATGTCTGCCAAAAATACAAAACCTTATTATGCATGAACTGGAGTGTCAGTCGGTTTTGTGCACTTTACTCCAGTATGGGTTGTCTGGTGTATGTTTTATTGTCCGTGCATAGTGTGCATTGTTTCCAACCCTCCATTTTGACAACCCTCCTAGTTCCTGCAACCGACTGGAACGTAATGTGTGAGTATGATAGGTGTAGTAAAGTTATCTCATCTTAAAAGGTTTAGCGAAATTGGAACATTTTTCTGGTACAATATAAGTCTCTCTTTATCATAAAGTGATACTACATCATTAATCAGTATCCAGTCACTGTTCAGTTGGTCATCAAAGGAAGTTTATTGACAGTGAATCATATCCAAGGCAGGTCACAGTTGAGGGCAAAGACAGATTGTTACACCTGGAGCGCCAAGGGACAGTGTAACTCGAAGAACTTATGAAAAAGACATCTTATGTTGGTTTAGAGTTTATTGCTCATTGAGAAGTAATGATGCGTCTTAAGATGCTCTTTTTATTTTTATATTAGGTGACAACCAGAACCAGTTTCTTACATGTGTCATTATTCACTGCATGATGCGAAAAGACCCCCTTCCATCTGCCTTTCACATACAAACAGTATTGTTCCTGGCAAATATGTGCTTGCACTTATGTTATCAAATGTAATTAGTTTGCATTCAGTATCTTACAGACATGCAGGTGACAAGATTAACTATGGGAAACCCCTGATCGAGATAGTATTGCTTTTAGATAATAGATACAGAAGTGTTGATCTTGATGCCCTGTGCCTCATCAGCCCTTTGCTGATCAGCCAATTGATGCAATGAAGCTCATGTGTGAGGAGCCAAAGCTTGCCATGTTCCAAGCCGGCAGTCAGCATTCATGAGGTTATTAGCCAGTTTTTATTTGAAATAGTCACACTCTTATGTGCTCCAAATTATCCATGGGGAACTTAGTGCTTGCATCACTGATGTCTTTCAAAATAGTTTAACTGGTACTTTTAAGCATGAAAATAACAGATGTAGAGGTGTCCTAGACGTGGAGCTGAAATTGAGGACATACATGTGTGGAATAGTGGTGAAAATTTTTTATAGAGGTTTTTCAATGAAATGCAGATAGGCCTTTTCACATCCCTTTTTACAATTCTTTTACAAGGTGAACACAATGCAGCAACATCACTTAGGTGAGGCCTGTCTCTGCAGGGCTAACTGTGTCAGGGTGACTTGAAAGTCATTGAACAAAAGCCCATTATCAGGACGATATCGTCCAAGCCAAGAAGGTCGTCCACTAAAAGTCTTCTTCGAGAGAAGATCGTCTCAAGTGGTCCTTGAGCTCACTTGCAGAAGCATTCGTTGTCGTTTATCTCGTGTTACATGCTAAATAACTCCGACGACCTGGCCAGATATGGACCATAAGTGGTGTTTGCACTTGACAAACGTCTCGCTCCCAGGATGCTGCCTGATATGGCCTGACTGATAAGCTCTGCGCAAAGGTTGTTACCTATGCTGGAGAGTCTTGGATCTGGCATTGCTAACATCAAATATATTTTTTGATGCTACAGCAGCCTTTCCATAGTTAGCAGTGAAAATGTTTGTATCTTCAATAAATAAACATTGCCACACTCGTTTGAGTTTCTCTTGAATTTAGTTAACACGCTGAAGAAAAATGTATGTATACAGATATGGATAAAATGGTAATTTTAAAGTTCATAAATATTATTATCGGTCCAAATAAGACTGTAGGAAGCAGGTTTAAGCTTAGTTAACAAGTCTGAAACTAATGACAGCCAACAGGTATTTTCTGTAATTATTTCTGTTCTTTCGTGTCAGTTTAGCAACTGAACATAGCTGTCTGGGCTAGCAGCAACAGCACTGTTACTTTTCGATTATGACTTCCGGCTTGAAAGATTTGTGAAGGTGCTACCCGGTGGGACCCGATTGGGTGTACAATACCCATGGCTGTGTTTAGCACTGATGCCTCTCTGTTCACACTTACAGGAACTGTATTTAGGCAAAGAAGCATGGAAATGTCTGTACAGGCTGTAGCCAACACATCTTGAGTTCATGGGATTGGAGATTAAGGTACACTTGCATGACTCTCTGTTGGGGAGGTGAAGGTTAACCTCAACCTGACTTGCCTTGACTAGCTGTTGCTGCACATTGCAACACAGGCGTACTTCGACATTCACATAAACGTTGTAGTTGGCAGCTTTCCAGACTTGTAGCATATTCCACTCTCTCTTTCTACCCAACGAATCTAGTTGTGTGAATAAAAGTTACCAATACTGATGTACACACATGCTTGGGTAGTGTTGAATTTCACAGCACATAAATAAATTAATATTGATACCTTCTTTTGTATCGTCACACGATAAACATGTGCAGTAAATGTGTGGGGTATGTAACCTAAAAAAAGTTATCAAACATTTTTCTTTGAGTTACCCTGCAGAAATCGCATTCTAGTCGTCTGCCGATCCCAGTATAATAAGGCAGCAAAATGCCAGGCGTGAATTAAAATTAAAAATAAAGCGTGCCAATGCCACTGCTTGGACCCGGGTTTAGGATGCTACAGTGGTGAAATGGTCAGCATTGCCTTATCCAGCCCCTTGTTTTTCTCATCATATAAACTGCTCTTGACTTATTTAGCTATGAATCATGAGAAACAGAAGTCCTGACGAGGGGCTTCACTTGACTGGTATCCTTGACCGGAAATATTAACCTTGCTTTAACTTGACCTAAGCTAGCCTTATCTAATTCCTTAGGAGTCTAAATCCTACCGCAGGCAGAAAATAGCTCTTTTCGATATTTCTTCAGTTGACGTGTGTAACGTAGTGATCGTTACGGTGAGTTTATTTAGACACTGTTGCCGGTGAACGCTGGCTGTAGACTGCCTGGTGCTGGAGATCGTCCTCCTCTTCTCCCCAGCATCCACTTCTTTGTCGTTTCCGACACGCCTGCCGATATTACTGCAGGCTCCGCTACAACGTGAAAGGGCATGTACTATGGTGCACTGTCCGTCAAGATTTGGTGAACACCAAGGATAAAAACGCACATAAAAAAAAACTGTCCACTGTTAAAGCACTATCATGTTGCTCATGATCATTGTTGTCTCACTATGCACAACCAAGTTCTTTATTATTAGTATCAAATGTATTTCTAAATCAATGTTTCAGCTTACAAAAATGAAACTCCAAATGTATATCATACGTTTTCCATCACAAAACAAGCTTAAGCTTGGGCACAAAAGTGAGTGGCATCACCCGCCACACGTCAGCCCGATCTCAGGCTTTTTTCGTGATGGAATTCTTTCACCAGCTCACCTGCATTTGTGGTATTTTATCAATATACGTTTTATGTTTCAGCTCTATGAGATGGACTTTGAATGTGTCTCATCTCTTATCACTCTGGAGCACCTGAACTTAGCTTGCGTCAAAGAAGAGCTCACATGTCCCACACCCCTAACAGCACAGCCTCTCATGACCCCACCTACTACTCCGGCTTTGGATTCTCTTGGACCGCCGACTGGACTGCGATCCACTCCAGACCTCATGCTTTCACAGGCTGCATTGGTCAGTTGCTTCTTAGAATATAACTAACAGCTAGCTTAACGTCGCAGTAAAGTTAGCAGGAGCCTAAAATTCTCGCACCTGTATTTGTCTACACTGGTAGCGCAACTTGATGCAGTGTTTAAGAAAGAACATCCTCTACCTACAGTGATTGTGATAACAACTGGAGCCAGCTGTGTATTGCTACAGGTATTGAGAATTGTTTGAGTGACTTTTCCGGGTCATTACTGTCTTGCAGCTTTCTCCCACCTGGTCTTAGAATCTCTGTTTAAGAATCTTTTTATAGAGCGAGAGAACACTGTGCCATGATGCAATCGACAAGGGGTTTCTCTCTAGCAGCTTTTTATATGTTTGGAGTTTAGTTTCAGGCAAAGCAGACAACCCCTGAACCAGCTGTGATTCCAGTTCCATTTTCCTTCAGTGTCATGAAGCTCCTTCCAAAGTGCCAGCAAGCAGAAGCACTCTTCTCAACTTTCAGTATCAGTATGTCCGGCTTTTTTTTTTTTATTGTTTGAGAACGTATAAAACGCCATGTAAGCGCTTTTTTCTTTCTGTGTTACTTTCTTCGTGACATTCCTGTATGCGACACTACACATATTTGGACTGAGCTTTATTCCGTCCAGTTTTCACTCCAAAATTTTGTCAAAAATAGTACTTGAGTGTCACTTATGTCCTCTTCCAGAATGTCCTCAGAGCAAGATATCCAGAGCAAACATCTCCACGTTTCACTCTCGTCCTAACGAATTGCTGCTTGAGGATTTCTCGGAAGCTGTGCGATGCCTGCACGACCGAGAACTTTCCCTTTCTCGCGAAGAAATGGCGGTGCTCCCACTAGAGATCTCTAATCGTCCGCGCGACACGCGGCTCTACCCACTACAGTTTCGTCCACTGTCTGTGCCATTTGGAGACTCGCCACCGCAGTGGAGGTGTTTTGTTCGAAGCCTCTCCAGAACATGTACTGCAGGGAACCCTGCCCCAAATTCTCACGTGTTGCTGACTTTTATTCCAAGTTCATACCGTGACCTGTTGCTGTTAATGCTGGAAAATGATGCAACTCATGAGGAAAATTTGATAGAAATACAGACGGTCAGTAGGATGCTAGCACACACAGAGGATGACAACGTACACCTGTGTTCAACTCCACTTTTGGGTGACGAGTTTGCGTTTGGCGCTCCCGCAATACGTGAGGATAAAGATACGATAAGACTCGAGCAAAGTGAAGGCATTGAAGAGGACAGAGCAGGGGAGAGATTGGAACAAGCTCTACCAGAGGGTGAGTGAAGCTGTCATCAGAAATAGTTAGAGCCCTGGGTCTCTGGTTTTAAATCTGGTAAAACACAAATCGCACTGCTTGTCTTTGGAAGTTAGCAGACACCTACCTGCAGGGATGGACCCCATGCTCTCAATGGGTTGCACGTAACTAAGGTTCTTAAACTCGAGATTTAACAGCGAATGCCTTGTTTGTCTTTCAGACTCGGCAAGCACACTGAAGCAGTGTACGATCCTGCCCGTGTACATGTATGACGCTCCTGTCTCGGCTGTGGTCGGACGTTTAGTCTACCAGGGTGGGGTCAGAAGGTGGAAAGATGTCTACCTCAACCTCACAGTGCCTCAGGGAGAGCAGGCCTTGCTTGGTGGCAGCAGTGACCAAGTTTACCAGGCACATAAGAGTGATGTTGGTGTGTTCACAGAAGCTTAGTTTGGTGGGGTACGAAAGCAGCAACAACTGATGTGACTGATGTGGCCAATCTTGACAACAGCATGCTGGTTGTCAAGATCGGTTTGCTCAGCAATAATAAGTTATTGTCTATTAGTGTCCATATTTTGGGAGACCAAGCCCAAGGGAGTTGTCAGTCTCTTCCTATCAAATCGCTGTTTGCAATCAGGGCGTAACTGGAGAAACAGAAATGCTTTGTAGTGCTGCCTTCCAAAAGTAACAGGCCACAGAGTGGTATGTTGCAGAATATACGAAGTATGTTTATACAAGGATCATACCATTTAATCTAGGTTTTGCATGTAGTTGGAATGTTTCAGAATTCCTTTCCTAAGTGGCTTCCTAAGTCTGCAGTTTTTTGTTTGTTTTTTATGATCTAAGGATAGCAAGAGCATATGGAAGAAGAAAGTGAATTTGGATGGAAACTCTAGGAAATGCAGAGTATTTAACTGCAATTAATTTGAAAATTTAATTTCAATTAGATTTTCTTTTTCAGCCATCAGCCGCAAGGCTCTGTCCCCAGAACCAAAGTCTGATGACTCCGAATTCAGTAGTGACAGCGTTATGGTTAAGAAACACTGCCCACTCATTTGCAAGGCCTTTTCCCGAAGCTTTGTTTACAGTGTGTTCAGGTACACCATTGTCTCATTGATCATTCCAGTTGGTTAAAGGGCTGAGGTTGCATCACTGGATTGAGCTGAAGGCTTTCCTAATAGGCATCCCATTCTTGTAGAGCACTGCAGGAGGGCCTTACCATACACGCTCGCGACATCAATGCAGTTGTGGAAGATATGTGCGAGGAAGCGGTCATTACCATCGACATCACAGAATTTTTGCAGGCAACTTGTGGCCATACGCGAGATTTCCGCATCAAGGCCACTGTCGAGAACACCCACCGCAACATCCAGGAGCAGGCAAGCAGCCACAACACGTTACCTGCAAATAAGCCTGCAGCTGAGGTTGTGGATGACAAGGAAGAGGGGAGTTTGTCCCCTAGTGGCACAAGGTACTTTTTTTCCCTTCGTTTGTCCAGTTACAGATGAAGATATGACAGAAGTTGGATACATAGCTCTGTAACTGTCAATTTACTATTAACTAGGGTTGTGCAAATATGAAGATGTGCCAACCGTGGAGGTAAGAAAAAAGGGAGGCGTCCCAAGCCTATTTTTCAGTGGGAGCGAGCATGGGAGTTAGTGCAAAGGGCAGTGATATTTACCTGCCTAGTTATGTAAGCAAGCAATAGGGTCGCCTCCACATAATTGCTTAGTGTTACCTTGTTGATGCTTTTTTTGCGATGCCATTGTTGTTGTACTGAACTGCAAGGGGACTTCCTACCTACTTCTGCAAAACAGTGCCGTTTAGTGCAATACAAGATTTTAGTCAGATGGTTTGTTGAATCTATGTGCGTAGACAATACCGCATAACGGATACCACGCAGAGTGATATAGATTTCCAGTACGATAACGTAACCTTGGTATACAATGTTAATCTCACCTAGCTTTTTTTTTTTTTTTTTTNTCTGTTACAGTTCTTGGACAGAGAACTGACTTGTGATGTAGGCTTCTGGAGCATTACTGCCGCTTCGCTTGTTATTTCCAGTGCAGATGTGTACAAACCAGGGGTGGGCAGTAATACTTATTTTCTGTATTATAATAGTAATACATAATACTGTCCCCAAATGTGTATTATAATACTAACACTGTAATACGTTCGCTTGGTGTATCACATTGGTAGTACGTATTACTGTATTGTAATACATTTGTAATACTACAGATACTTCATTTGATAAATCGGCTTCTGCTGAGGTTGGTTTAATGACTACACAATAACATAAGGAAGCATGGACTGCTTCGATGCAGAAAAAGTCTTCTGGCACAGCTGGCATCTGGCGTTCAGTCCATTGTCGGGCCCTGACATGTCATCAACAAGGGCGAAAAATTTGCCATCCAAAATTGTAAGCCTTCCATGACAGCATACCAAAGGGAACTGGTGTGTTCGGAGTCCTTTGACACGCTTATGTAATATGTACACCTAGCCTTACGGCCTGTGTGTGAGGGGGTGAAAATAATGACAATAATGCGTAGGAAAACTTTCCCAGGTGGCTGTGCCTTCCCCCGGGAAGCACAGCCACCTGGGGCGAACTGGCCGAAGTTGGTTACAGCGAGAGCTGGGCTGGGGTTCTAGGAAGTACCAACCGCCAGGCTCAAAAGTATTACTGGCTGCTGCAGTAATATTATGCAGGTAATATAGGTATTTGCAGTACAATAATACCATTAGTAATACTCTTCCGAATCATGTATTATAATACGTAATAGTTATACAAAAAGCATTACAGTAATAGTATTATAATACATGCCCACCCCTGGTACAAACATGCATAGAAATAGCCATACTCGCAATAAGCTGAAACGTTATAGGTGGTTTTGACACATGGTGACTGCCAGAATAGTCCCATGGCTTCCTGATCGTTGTGCCGCCTCCTTACTTTCTTACCTCCTTGATAGCAACATTCTAGTCAGGAATTCAGTAGTAACAATTTTTTACATATTTGCTCTCCTTTTACAGCACCATTGTGCAAGGTATGTTGCACACAAAAGTATGAAATGGTGCACCTTTACAGTGTTCATTTTGTAGGTTTCCTTCTAAACAATTTCTACATTCAGTGATGAATTGTGAATTAGCAAACAGTCTGCAGCTCTGGTCCACAACAGCAGTGCTAAAATTTGTTTGGTTTGCTGACGTTTTGTATCAGGGAACTTCCTGAATGCTATTACATTAACTTCTGTTACTATTGTCTGCATGCTTGTTATCAGGCTTTGGTGGGTCAGAAGGAGGAATTCTTTTTTTTTTTTTTTTAGTTTTTCATATTTGGAAAATGAAGCAATGACACTTTGTCTGTTGTCATTTTCTCTCACTAAAAGCCTTTGTCAAAAAAGAAATAAGAAATAGAAAGGCTGATGTCCTTTTAGTAGAAAGGCATCTTTCCTGACTGGCCTGTATCGACACTTAGCTTTTTCATTATATTTGTACAGTATAAGCAGCCTGTTCCCTGTGAGTCTTCTGGAACGTCATCATCCCTGTGAAGTGGTGCAGCAGCTTCACTTGAGCATCAAGCAACGCTTTCAAGAAGTGCTACAGGATGTGTTCCAACCCATACCCTCACGCCCAGACTACTATTTCTTCTGTCCTTCACACAACGAGGAACGTGAGGTACTGCACCTTGAAATTTGTTCCCCTCATTTATAAAAACCTCAAAATTTCTTTTCACATTTGGTTAGTTCCTGATCTAACCACGTGTCTACAGAAAAAGAAGAAAAAGATTTATATATTTAAAATTCACATGTAAATATAAAAGGTAACTTAGAAACTGGACCGACTCAAGCCTGGTAGTGTGCAGAGCAAGAAGGTTATGCTATGAAATGTGCAATATGCTTTTCAAGTGTCTGTGATTGTCCGTTGGTCAAAATTGGTGAAAAAATGGTTGAGGCATGGCCAGACATGCCATTCATTATTCGTTTATGTCTCGTCCTTTTCAGCTTCTCGCAGAAGAAGGGGGAAAAGCAAACAATGAAAGAGAGCTCAGTGACTGGAATGATGCTGACACTGATACAGACAAGTCGCAGAACATTGAGTTTTGTGCAGACACTGACAGTAAGCATTATGTGCTTTAGGCAGTTGAGAGTTAGAGGCGTAGTTAGAAATGGAATATAATGTAGCCCCCAAATGTTTCCTCCCTTTTCTGTCCGTGCACAACACTGCCATCATCATCTGTGCAGGAGTTGAAGAGCATGTAGCTGTGGCAGATGAAATAACGAGCATAGGGTCTCATACCACAGCTGATGAGTGCTGTTCTGCAGCATCAGCAAGGTAGGTGTGATGAAATGGTTCTGCTGCATTCAATATTTCAGAATGCATTTTTGCAGAGATTAGATTGGTTGCAACATTGCGATAGTCAGCAGCTTCAGTTACTATCTGGCATCTGGAGTTTTCCTCGAGGCACTATTTCTAGAAAATTTGTTATGACCTTATCTTGCCGGCGGTGCTCTATCTCTGCACTGGAATCATTGGAACAAAACCTTTTCGTCCTTTGCCTGTTTATTCCAATGCAATCCACCTCAACCCCAGGTCCGTGATGGGCAACACAGACAACGGGCAGGACAGAGATGACGTGATGGAAACAATTCGTGAGGCAGAGCTCGTCGTTCCTCCTCTCTTCGGACACCTGACGTGTTTGGTGAAAACGCCCGGCACTATCGGAACATGCTCGCTCATGTCATTGCCAACGTGTCTTGGTACGTTTTTCACACCTTGAGTTCTCATAATGTTTAAAATGTGCGAGTCCTTTTCTTCAGGTGAAGTGATCCACTGCCTAGAAAATACACAGCCAATGCTGGACTTGGAAAACGTGAAAGTTCAGCTTGACCTGCTCTGCTTGACGCTTCCACCAGATTTTGAGTCGTTGCTGACAGCCGGTGTGGTGCATTCATCAACCTCCATCAACCCAGATGAGCAGAGCGAAGAGGATGCTCACAGTGTTGCTTCAAGCAGGTAAATGCATTGTATTTTGTCCGTCCAATAAAAGGACAGTCTTGCTCTCCTGGCCCATAGGAAACATGATATTTTCGTTTTTAAGAACATTGTGTCTCACAAGAACAGGTAGTGTTTTTGGCTGAACAATTCAGATTAGGGTAGCCTGGAGTCATGTCAGGGTGAGATAAAGTTATAACTTATCCGCATAAGTGTGGTTACCGTGCTTTACATCGCTTACTCTGTCTTTCTGTGATAATTTATTTGAGCTTTAACTGCCATGAGATTTTTCACAGTTTTCAAGTGCAGACTTCAGGAGATCCACTCTCTCATTTGCCAGAGTTTCAAAACCGGCTCATCAGCAAGTGCATCGAAAAGGTGTCGTGTCTCGTTAACAACTTATGTATAAAACTGCTTGTAACGCACTCTAACCCATAGTTGCCATGATTGTCAGCTCTCATTCTGTGTCACAATCTTAATATTAGATTGAATGGATGCTGCGCGATGAAATATCATCGGCGGCTCTCGGAAGCTATCCCCTGACGGCACAAACTCTGCGCATGGTGACGGAGCATGTGGTGGATACAATATGCCCAATCAGCCCATCCCACCAGGGCACTCCTGGGTGTCGAATGGATACTGTTCACCTGCAGTTCGTTTTTGGGCCAGAACAGAGCTTTGACAAGTTTTTGCAGGTTGGTCCTGACCAAATCAAATTTATTTTTGCCCTTTAGCCATTTAGACCATCATGGTTTATTATTAGCAGAGCTGCAGTAAACAGTTATTTGCTTGAATATAAGATTTCAGTGATGGAAGTTGTATTGTTTGTCATCCTTTTTAAACTCATTTCAAACCCTTTCTTTTCCTTCAGGAATTCAAGCACTTATCACTTCCTAGTTACCGACTTGAGCAAGCAGATGACGAATTTTACTACCTCGTTCTGGACACTGAGGCATCCAAGTTGACGCGGCGCCAATTCGGATCCCTCGTACCTCCGCTGGGTGTAAGTACAGCTGTACAAACCTGCCTTGCGTGCAGCAAACAACTAAAAAAAATTATCTACCTTAAATTTTCATAGGTTTGCAGTAAGGATCTGATAATACCATTGGAGCCCCATCGCCATGACAACACAGCCCTCGAGGAAGAGTCTTCCCCCATTCGTAAACTATCCCTTCCGGAAGGGATGCGGCCCCCCTCGAAGGTAGACGTAGCATTTGTTTCAAACCCCTGAGAACAAAAAAAAAATCTAGATGTTTGCAGGACTCAAATCCAAATGCGTGGAATACCGATCTAGGGCTCTACCAATTAAGCTTAACCAGCACACTTGCCGGGCAACTTTCTAAGTTGTCCCTTGAGGAGTCGTCAGGGAAGTTCAGGAGTTTTGCAGCTGTTTATGGTTTTTGTTGAGTCCCTTTCAAGACTCTACATTTTTTACCAGTTTCAAGCATCTTTGCAGCTGTTTTACTTCATGCCAAGGGTTAAAATGATGGCCTCACAAAATAGTGGGACAATAACTACATTGAAATATTTGACAGTGTTAAAGTTACAGGCAGACATTACCTCAAAGCATTTCTAAAATATCTTGCTGCATACCTTATGGAGGGCATAGTGAGCATTTAGAAGGACTTCTCTGCAGCTTGCACAAAGACAAATGAGAAAACCTGGACTAAATAATCTGTTGGCATAATTACCACACACAGTAGGTACTAATGTTGTACAACCCATCGCTTTATATGTGAGCAGGAAATAGGATCATCTAACGCTCTTCATTTCTAGAAATAAAAACTCGAATTTTGTGAGTTTTTGGCAGTTGAAAAGTTGACATGTACATGACCCCACTATCACTGTTTGTAATGCAGTTGTCTGACGAGGAAGAATCAGAAGGTGGAAGTGGCAGGCGCCATGAAGCATTTCGCACACGCCGGAAGCAAATGGGGCGCCTGTCACGGAGCAAAATGGGTCTGGCCCTGGAGGAGCGTGCATCTTCAGTGCCACCTGGTGGCCAGCAGGACGAAGCCCCCTCTGCAGAAATGTCTCGCAAGCCTGGACAGTCTTGCCCTGCAGAACTACTAGACCTGAAGCGATCCCTCCAAGAGAGACAGCAGGCCACACACACCGTTAATAACAATGAGTCATGCATAATGTCGACAGAAACAATAGTTCAAGCAGAAGATAGGGATGATTGCGTATGTTTTATCATCTCTGTGTATGGTGTTTTTTCTGGTTTGGCCAGACTAGCCATTCTGTCAGCCATTACCTTTGTCTTTTTATTGGTGTCGTTCTGGTGGGGAAAACATATGTAACTAAATATAGTACAACCCCTTTACGGTGAAGTCGTTTTTGCCAGAACAAAAGTTTGCTATATCAGCATGCATTTTTTGTGTAATTTATTGAAAAATTATAGAGCGTACTAAATGATGAATGATGAATGATGGATGTCTGTACAGTTAACCACATATAATCTCGAGAAACATGGCGTTCGGCCTGCGATTTTGTCAACAATCATGTTTCAGACTGACTGATATAATGAAAATTGCGAGCTTTCTCTTCACTATATCCATTTCTTCACTGCAACCGCTTCACTATACAGATGGAAAAATACATTAATATCTATCGGCATTTATTGGCATCCATTGATGTCTTTTCTTCACTATATCCGCATCGTTACTATGCGTAGGTTCACTGTAACGAGGTATTACTAATAGTTTTACAACTTATTGTCATCACAGGCTGCACCCATATCTCTTCTGGAATCAGCTGATGGCTTTCGAGAACGGGTGAACAGTGTGGCTTCGTCATGTCATGGTGGCGAAGTGTCACAGGTGCTCCAGATGGCACCGACAATAAAATCTTCCGGAAACAGCAGTAGGCTGCAGGACTCCACTCGCTCAACGCCAAATGTCTTCAGTGAACCAGACACCGGGGGACACATCAGCAACACTGAAGATGGTATGTCCCACATGTGTACATGCTTGCAAATTTGGCATCATTATATAGCAAACAGGGTAGTGTGAAATGAGAAGAGCTCTGTTTCTGATGGTATTGCAGAGAAAAACTCCTGCATAACATCATCTGCAATCAAAACCAAGCTTAGGCTTAAAAACTTCAACGATAGTACTTCTTATGTAATGTACTATGATTCACTACAGTCCCAGTAGTCCTGAGGATGTGTCGCATAATCCAAGGACTCCATTAATTCGCACCTGAAATTGTCACAAACTTATCTTTCTTGTCTTGTTCTGGGCTATTCTCTCAAAAACACGAACCCAGACAACTCTTCCGCTCCTCTCAAATCTTTTCTGGTGGATCCATTGCAGGATACGAAGGTGACAGCAGTGAGTCTGACAGTGATTTGGACTGGATGAATGCCCTGGACACGAAAAGGCCACACCTGCCTCCATTCTGGCTAATTCTATCTCCTTCTCCACAGTCTGTCAACATCTTCTTTCATATCAGGTATTGCAGACAATTTATGTAAAAATGAGCATTTTCTAGACACTAATCCATTCCAGGGAACAACCAGAAGACAGTGCAGGTCTGCAGCAGGGACTTGCAGTGTTTGAAGATGTTGTCAAGCTAATCAATAGCATCTGTAAAGTTGTTAACCAGGTAAAATGGATGAAGCATCTTCTGGGCAAGTTTTTCCTAGATAAATCATAATTCAACCTTAGCATTTTATTTTTCACCCGTAGATGCTGTTGCTGCAGCACCTTAACGAATCGCGGATGTGTAATAGGCTTCTCGTTCCTGAGGCAACGGAAGACATATGGAATCAGGATACAGGACTGGACACAATGAATTCCTTTCATTCTGGCTATGGTAAGTGGAACATAACAAAGCTCAAGGAAATTTTTAAGTTTTTCTGTTCCACAAATTGTACTGTGACAAGAAAGAAAAACTTTGCAGCACCATTTTATGGAGCAGACGAAGAAAAAGCAAGCTTTTGTGTGAGAAGCACGTAACAATGATGTTACAAAAAATTCATTATTCATTATTCACTAATTTGGAGTCAAAGCAGTAAAGGTCAGCCTGATCAGAATATTGAATCAATATCATTGGACCAATACAGACACTGATTTACTGGACAGCCAGGGAGATTATCTGGAGGCAACTCGGAAGTTCAAACCCGGTGCCTTTGACTGCAGCGTCGTCTGGGCCAATCATTTCAGCCTACACCCACGGCTCAACACTGGGACGGGACGTACGGGCGTTTCAAGAGGTACTGCTCTTTCTTTAGGATGGGAAACAAAGAATCCTAAGTGCTGCAAGCAGAGGCGTAGCCAGAATTTTGTTTCGGGGGGGGTTCAGTGCTGGGCAGCCCCTAATATACATGTATATATATATACACATATATACACATATACATATATATACAGGTAAGCATTTCGGGGGGGGGGGGTTCGACCCCGCAAACCCCCCCCTGCCTACGCGCCTGGCTGCAAGGGCATACTTTGTGGTAGAATTTAGAGTGGTAAAAAGTATGAGGTTGAAGATGCCCTGTTCATGCATTTTCGTTGTTTTGTGCAAGTTCTGGTTGGACTAAGAGTGTGCGAAGACCAAAATCTGAAATGTGACTAGTTTTCATACATCTAAAATTCACTGCAAGTCAATTACTAATATACTTGAATCAGGGCTTCATGTACGTGTAGTTTTGAGTAGTACTAATTGTCACGTTGCACTTTCCCCATTTATTTGGCAGTTGCTTTCTAACAACATTCTGGTGGATTCTGGCCTTTGTGGTTGTTCCACTGTTAAATAGCAAATTTATCAATCGTATTACCATTAATTGTAGCATCCGATTGGAAGCAGATCTAAATTTTTCCTGGTAAGTATTATATTAGAACATGAAGAATAGACTTTGTTCTAAGCTGTGTTAAGTGACTTAATAGGCATAGAAGTTTCTCAGTTTTTTTCCTTGTAGTATTCGCTTGGACTTTATTGCTTTAAGAGCAGCAAACTCTGCTACAAAGTGTGTTAAGAAAGTAGTGGCAACATACTTGCATGTTCACATTTTTTTATTTGTATTGGTACCTCACCTTGTCATTTAATTTTATTTATCGCCAATTCGCAAGTGCCTGAATGGCTGACGTATCTTCAATCTCAGGCCTCCAGGCACTTCGTGCTGTGCTGACGGGCTTCTCTGTGAACAATCGGAAGAACATGTTCGTCTATCAAGAGAGCCCAGGATCCGTTTTTTATCTCAGGTGGGCATACACAAACATCATAAATGATCTTCAACAATATTTACTACCATTGCCTCGGTCTTGGAAGAAAAAAACATTGAGCAACTACGCGTGGTTTTGAAACTTGAGGAATTGGTCTAAATGTAGTGCATAGTGGGGAAGGCAAAAAGGGGGGGATCAGGGGCCAAACATACGGAAACGCATGTGTTTGATCTCTGGTCTCCCTTTTGGGGTTTCCCCACGATGGTCTATCTTAACCAACATGCTCTGTACCTTTTAGTGCTTGAAATTAATGTGTATCAAATAAAGTGTTTGCATATTTGATGCATGGTTCCTCTGTTTGGTGCTTGGTGTGTTGGTCGAGGTAGGCCGCAATTTTCAAAATTCATTTTAAGGAAACCTACAGGACTTCAATGTAAGTGTCTCCGTTTGTGTGCTCCTTGTTACGTGTTGTGCCGACTGCAGCAGCAGAATAACCCCCACAGACTAGGGACACTTTAAACATGCGGCCCATTACAAAAGACTGCAAACTTTGCATTACCGTTGGCTGCATTACCGTTACTTGTAATGCAGGTATCGCTGTTACCGTTATGATGCCTGAATCCTGTACTAAGAATGTGGGAAAGATAACCAACCTGTATGTTCGGATGAGCAGAATTCATGGAGATTAGAAAAGGAGGCACACCAAGCAGGGTTTTCAATGGGAGCGGGCATGCGCAAAGGGTTGTGGGGTGGGATATATTTACTCAGCTACGCAAGTAACCAATATGGCCCCCTCCACATTATTATTTAGTGTTACCTTGGTGATGCTTTCTTTGCGGTGCCGTTGGCTTTGTGCTGGACCAGAAGAAGATTCCTGCTTCTGCATGACAGTGCCATTCAGTGTAACACGAGCTTACTTTATTTGGGTGGTTTGCTGAACCTTCATGCATAAGGGAAGCTGCATAGAATGCAACAGGTTTCCAGCATGAAAACATACCTTGGTTTACGATGCTAATCTAAACACATTGACGTGCGGGCCTCGATTAGTGTTTGCATTGTCAGAAGCTTAGTTTTATTTAGGACTTGTGTTTCTCATGCGGTAGCACGAGTGCTATGCCTTGGTGCACGTTGCTCATCAGACTTTTATTGCCTTCAGCCTAGTCTTCAGGGTATGCACCATACACATGACATTGGAAGATATGTATGTTACTAGAGTACATGTATTTCTCCCGTTTACCAATGCTGTAGGTTGCATGAGATCCAGTGTCATGGAAGACATGGCCAAGAGGACGATGCATCATTTTCAGGTCAGCCAGTGTATTATCACATTATGACTAAGGATCCATCTATTCTGCATTTGACAAAATATGCTTATGCTGCAAAATGCCCGCTGAGTATTTTTCTGGAAATTTGGTAAACTCTGTAAAACTTGTATGCTACATGCAAAAAGTGCTTGTTCCTGATTGCATTTGCTCTCTCATAAGCGTCACAATTCCTTCCTTTTTTTTTTTTTTCATTTTTATCTGGAATGTGGGGAATACTTTCCTGCGGACCTTCTATCCCAGAAATAACTTTCCTCTGGAACACTTTTGGAACACATGGCTGAAAATGGATTCCAGACATGCTTCGATGACCCTTACAGGCGACGGCAAAAGTGTGTTGTTGCGCAAGGGTCTTATTTCGAAGGAGGATGTGTTCTGCAATTTAATTCATAATATTTTTTACGTAACTGTGCACTGCTACGCTTGTCTGACAGGTGGTACGCTTGTGTTTGTCACTGCTACTTGTATTTAGAATGTACGAAAGCATTAACCAGCAATGTTGTACATCAGACGTCTTTGTTCGTTTAAAATTTCATTGGTTGGCATTGGTCTTGCACAAATGAGTGCAAAAAACATTTCTACAGATAGGTGGAGTCATAGTTTCAACACTCAGAATAGATTTGAATTTGATGCAACAAATGAATGCCAAAAATCAGCAGCAAATCCAAAAAAAGACAAAACTATGAAGCCCTAACTGTGCTGCTAACCATAACTGGTGATTTTTTTGTGTTGGCGCTAACTCAGTTTATCTTTTCTAACGACATTGGTTAGAAACTAGTGTCCTTTGTTACAGCTGGGTCACGAAGCTCTTCTGTGCTAAGCCTCGCACAGACACAGAAAAAAGCTATATCAGAGCCAGAGGAAGACTTGGGATTTATCCAGGATTTTCGTCCGCGACTCAGCTCTGGCCACTCGGATCGTGACCAGTCTCAGGATGCCATCAGCATTATGTCTCACACTTCTGGCAACAGAGGACGCCCGCAGCAGTGTGTGGTAATGCATGTGCACGGCATCACTCAACCAGGTTGGTGCACATAAGCATACTCTCGACATGTTAAACCAGACCCAGATGTTACAGTAATGTGCTGGAATTCAAACCGGTTATAAAGTTAATGGGAACTGTGTGAGGTTTCGGAAGCTTGTAAATTGTTGACTGTGGACAAAAGTTGCCCTTTCATATTCCCACTATAGTTTCTGAGAAGTAGCATTCAAAAGTTTGCCATGTAAACAGCCATTGTGGCATTCAAGGTTGACAACCTTGGTGCCTAGCCACCAATGTAACTTCTCAAACTTAAATTCTGAAATGTTTCAAAGGTGTGGCGCTTTATTGCATGTCGCATCACTTGACATGAAACACATGCTGCTATCAACTCTGTTCTAGGCTTTGCAATCAAAGGAGACCTTGTATCTGTGATGCAGAACAAACTTGATGATGCTGTCCTCGAGGTTTTGACAACTACCCTCGGCAGAAATCCAGCCTGCAACCTCACTGTTGATGATGTTCAGGTGATAAAGATTAAGGCTTGCTCGGGCACAATATTTTTAATCTTGCTGCCATTTCTTCTTTATCTTTTTTAGTTTCTACTCTATTTTTCTTTTTTTATCAGTTCTTGCCAAGTGGCACACTGGTACAGCAATCAACCCTTTCTTGATTGTCCTATATAGTCATATGTAAAGTTGTAAATAATCCTCACTCATGCAATAGCAGAAGCTTTCACTCTCATAAATCGATGCCTGTAAGCTTATCCATGCTTTACATTTTTTCTTCTGCAGTTCATTCAGAAACCTCATAAAGAGCCAACTACACAGCTGTATTGCACAGTGCCCATACAACTGTTGCCGTACTTGCAAGCAGTGATGGAGTACCTGCGACAAAATTTGCACACTTACCTACACACTCCCAAGTATACGGATCCACGACCTGAGTTTCACTTCAAGGTAAATATCAGCTAAAGTTTTGTTGACTGATGAAAGTTTGTAGTTTGTGTATGGGAGCTCAGTGTCAAACAATTAAGTCTTTTGCATTAATTTTTGCTATGCTGAAAGTACATATTCATATTGGATCCTAGTTGCAAATCTCAAAGCTCAAAACTCTTTGAATAAATGTGACTTTTCGTTACGCAAACATATGTTTGTGTGTTTGTACCAAGTGGGTAGGTAAAATGTGGTTGTGCTAGTGCATTGTTTACTACCAGTAACATGAGCTAAATGTGGCAGATTGTTGCTATTCAGGGTCATTATTCATATGGGTGTAGCACGATTTCCCCGTCTTATTTCCCCCTGTCTGTTTCCCCCTCCCCGTTTCCCCCCCGCAGTAGCACTGTGCTGCGTTCGTAGGGCCCTGCAAGACATAAAAGTCCCTGCAAATTTCCCCAAAAGAGGAGCATGACAGGATTAAGGAGTATGTTTAATCTAGTCAAGGTCCTTTGTTTTCCGACTGTTTATTATATATTTATTTTGATAATGCAAATCAAAGTGACACAATAAAATGTTCAATATCTTGGTCACTGGACCATTCTTTTTGCTTCCTCTTCGGTAATCCTCTTCCGTGCTTTGCAGTACTAACTGGTAGGCCATCTACCGATTGGTATCGCCATGCCTCTAAATATCCAAAATACTGGAAAGCTGGTTTCAACGACGATAACATGCGTTGCTGCTTATTTACTTTTTTTTTTAAGCTAGGAGAATCCTTGTTTACTATAATGGACAAAATTCGTACTGCCGGCTCTTATAATTCGCCCTCATTCACGACTACCAGCCTATGGCAAAATTACATAAAAAGAGTAACTGCTCCCACACTGCCATGCTCAAGTCCTTTCTGCAGGTTGCGAGGGCGGGGAATCCATTTGGGGGAAATGGGAGTGGGGGAAATAAGCTAGGGCAATCGTGGAGGGAGAAACGATACGGGGGCGTTGAAATCTGGGGAATTGTGCACCACCCATTCATATATCTGTCCCATATGTCTTTAGGTCTGGAACTTCGCTGTAGTAGCATATTAAAGTACCTTAGGTTTTAGTTATGTTGTTGTAGGTCCTTATGATCAGCAATTACTCATTACTGCTAATTATTACATTTCCAGCCTTATGATGGCAAGACAAGTCGTCAACCTTGCCACAAAGATGAGGATATTTTCCTCTTTAACCGATTTAAAGCGATGGGAACACCTAGTAATGGTGAGGTCCACACACCTGCCATTTTAAGTGTTCATGTATTGAGTCATTCTTTATTATTATTATTATTTTTAGGCATTGCATGTATAATCATGTCTGTGGTCGATGGCAATGGATGCCCAGTCAAACAGCTGAGCTGCCCCAAGCCAGCCCTTAACACATACGCAGGAAACCTTGCACCTTCTGAGTACAAAAACGTTGCATTCACTTCAGCCTATGATACTGAAAGTGGCACGAAGTCCCCACCTGGTATGATATCTTTGTGTTATACTGCACCTGTTATAAACGTGTTGATTGTTTACATGTATGAGAGAAAGTTAAAACCACACACAAGGTCTCAAATACAGCTAAAAGTTAAGAGCCAAACAGAGAGCTTTCAAGGTCTAGACGGTGGGGCAGAGGAGTCAAACAACAGCTTCCCTAAAGCAGGGCTGAAAGTCAGGGATGGATGGCTGACACACTTTCCTGAAGAAACAATACAGAGAGTCTCCTTCAATAATCTTTTTGGGTAGGGGGGCCTAAGGGGAGCACAATTTGAGCAAATTGTGAGAAATTTTGTGAACAAAAATGAGAAATTTTCCAAAATTTGTTATTTGTTGCAAGGAAATTTGATGTGGACATTGTATTTAAAGATAATTTATGCTTGGGCGCTCTACCCCCTTTTGAAAAAATATTCCCTCTTTATAGAAATCACAAAGAAAGCATGTACAGTGCCGTTCAAATATTGTGTATGAAATTCCTTTAGCTTGTGGATTCTCTTATATTGGTCGAAGCAAGCATTGTTTAAACAACTGCTTACGTGAACATGCTTTAAAGGTAAAAAGTAGGGAGTTTTTGTCTGAACTTGTAAAACACTTATTTGAGTGCTCAAATTGTGTTCCCCTTAGGCCAGACAGTGCAGTGCTAGAAAAAAAAATGTGATCCTACAAAGAGATTATTGAAGGAGACTCTCTGTATTGTTTCTTCAGGAAAGTGTGTTAGCCATCCATCCCTGACTTTCAGCCCTGCTTTAGGGAAGCTGTTGTCTGACTCCTCTGCCCCACCGTCTAGACATTGAAAGGTCTCCCTTTGGCTATTAAGCTTTCAGCTGTATTTGAGACTTTGTGTGTGGTTGTCTCTTTTTATCTCCTTAGTCTCGGGTTCTTCATCATGAATGCGTACACTTATGCCATTCAAGTGTATCAGATTCATCTCGGATCACTTTGCCATCGATTGAAACATTGACAGTCTAGTCTAGTCCTTGTCAAGGGTTGTACTCAATTTTTGCCTAAATACTTGACGTGTTCCTTCTTATCTCTGGCAGAGCTCTTTTCTGACATCCCATAACAAGGTTCTGAGATCATTGTGTAGCCAATCAGATTGTGACCATTGTCAAACCGGACATTTGTCGGTAAACCTTAACAAATCCCTTGCTGCTCCAGAGAATATGTCATTACCTCAAACATCAAGGGCATGCACAAATGTATACAAATGTATAGAAGTCACACCCTCATTCAGATGCTTAGTTATCCTTGACATTGTGAAGTAATTTATGTTCTTTTCAGGACCAATTGCAATGATCAGATTCCAGATATGGTGTGTTGGAAAGGACTATCTTGACCAGTTAGAGAAGAAGCTGGAAAATTCTGTCCGCCACGCATTTTGGGACGTTCTTATGGAATATCGTATGCTGACTTGTCCCATGACACGAGAAGCAAATGACGAACCTGCCTCGGTCAGCGAACCTCCGACCCCCATCAAAGGTGACTGCTGATTTTTTTAGGTCCCTATCGCACGTTAGAGCAATGCGTATCTCACACAAAAGGATTTTCTGTACTTGCATAGTGGCAGTATTTGTGTTAAGTACAGTGCCATATCTCAGTGACACTGAAGAAACATTTAGCAGCTCTTTAATTTAGTTAGAGCTGGTATGATCTGTTTTCTTTGTTATGTCAAAGACGTGCATCTTGCAAAAAATGGGAGCTAATTCTCTGTTAGTAAACAGTAAGCTGGTAACCAAATTGTGCGCCTAAATATACAACTTGTTAACTTGTTGACTGTTAAGGTGTGCACATGTGCTGTTGTAATAGCATCTCCATTTCAAACATACGTTCAGCAGGTGATCAAGTTTAGAGACATCTGGTGTTTACAGCTTTGTGTAGCATATTTCTCAGCACACACTCCTGGATAAAGATAGATGACATGTCTTATAGACCTACCCAAATATTCTCCTGCAGTCCGACGAACAGGTCGCGTCTTTGCTGAAAAGATACGAGAGAAACCATTTCTTATGAGCATGTTCACACCAAGAAGCAAAGAAATGTCGTCTTCAGTGCCAGACATGATGGAGAAACTGAAGTCACCCAAAGAGAACACCACAGAGTTTGATGTGAGTTTCACCTGTTTTTCCTCTTTTTCTCACACTTCTTTTTTCTGCTCACCAAGCTGCTGGGGAATTTTGTAAACATGCCCCACTAAAGCGTCTCCTCATGTTCTAGTTTTCAGACGCCCTTTTCAGTGAAACGTCGCAGTTCCCTTCCCTGATAGGTCATCCTGACAGCAGCTCATTGGATGCAGAATGTAGAAGCACTGTCAAGTTGAAGAAACTCAACGGCATCTTTCATTTTGCCATGTGTCCATTCCTTGAAGATGCAGTGAACATTGGTAATTGCCAAAATTGTCGACACTATTTTCCTACAATACTGAGGCTCAGTATGAGCTTAAACAGGAAATTTATGCTTAGTGAAGTCTAGTACAATGTCAGCTTTATTCACGCGTCCCCAAGGTGAGCTTCTGACAATTATGGGCCTACACTTTTGTATATGAATTGCCCCAGTATAGTAGTTTTAGATAATAGTACTGTACAGAACAGCTGTATATCACCAGTTCCAGAATTCTGCTCGATGTCTCTGTAGGAGTTCCGTCTATTGTCGTCCACAAATGCCGCGTCAAGGCTAGACGTGCTGTGCCTCTGGTGCTGAAGGAACTTCAGCTGGGTCTCAGAAACCTGGCACCTCATATCACTCTTAGCACTTTTATTGAAAGAGCTCACAAGAATCACCCAGAATTCCTGCTCTTTAACCCCCTAGAGAAGCAGTACATGGTAAGACCACCTGTTGCCAACACGATGCACAACCTCATGTCACAATCTAAAAATTTCCACACAGTTTCTAGAGAGGTACAGTGACGACATTCCAGGCACCCACAAGCGCTACCTTGTGATCGGTAGAAACCTGACCCAGTGGAAGGCATTTGTTGGTCTCTCGGACCTCACTGTATTCCTGGACACAGTGAAGGGGGCAAAAAGTGGGTCATCACCTTTTTTCTTTACATGGCACTGTCCAGTGAGCAGTGTGGTAACTTAGCTTTTTGTTTTTTTGATATCATCACAATAAGGAGATCTGCATAATGACTTAGCAGGTAATGCAAATTAAGGTGAATGATCTGTTTGTGTCAGATTGATACAGTTGTTACTTAGCTTCAATTTAGCAAGCATGGCTATTAATTTAATATACCCCTGCTTTATACAAACCACCAGGGTGATAATGGTTTATTTGGACAAATCTTTAAAAAGCATAGTTAATTTGAAACAAAGCTTTAATTTGCAATTAACAANTTTTTTACAAGATGCATAACATATACCATGCTAAAAAAAGATTGATGAGAATTCTTGTTCTAGGTCACAAATCTATGCAGCTGTTTGAACCTCAGCTTCTGTCCACATCATCAGTGCACCTGGACAGACCCCTAGAACCACATAGTTTCTCACTGGCAGCAAGAACTTCAGGCACCTCAATATCTGGTTTGCCACCTGGCACGGTGTCTCCATTGGGGGAATCGACAAAGCCATCTGAACCAGATTTCAACCCACCAGTGTTTGTGCCAAGACAGCAGCTGCTGTTCATGGTTGTGGAAGACAAGCTGGTAATTGTCGTCATTTTCAAAGTCCCAGTACCTGACTCAAATGCACTGAATTAAGTGTAGAGAACTCATTCAAGCAAAGTCAGTAGCATATCTTGTGGGCCTTCCAGCTTACCTTGTACCTGTACAACTGGACGTCAGAGATGAGTGTTGGACTTTTTCGTCTGCTAACCCAGCTCACGGAGTGGCATAACCTCAGACGGGATTTCCTCTACAGCATCACCAATCAGAAACTGGGGTTGTTTTTCAACCAGCCAATGGCACGTAGCATGAAGGAAACCACAACAGAGTTGGGCGTAGCCAGCACTACACCACGAGCCCAGGTAAGATTCATCAATCTCGTGGTGTTGTGCATTGCGTGAGGATTTTGTGAAAACTTCAATGTATCAAGTGACACAGTGTATGGGATGACATAAACAAGTAAAATGACTTTGTATAGCCTCAATTCACTGAGGTAATCAGCAGATAATGGCCTTAGGAGACAAATCAGAAAAGGGAAAGAACTTTGGATATCATCTACCAAATCATAATTGGCCTCAGGAAACTGTCTACCGTCGAACTGTTGATTGCATATATGCTCTAAGAACTTTTTTACTTTTATTGTTTTCCTATTTCTCATCTCATCTACTATTATGTTGCTGCTTCATAGAAAGTAGAGATGCTTAAATTTGAGAGAACATAATAATTTCTTAGCTTGCAATTGAATGTTGAGATGTGCGAGATGGATCATCATTGATTTCTTTTGTTCGTTTTTAGGTGAGTCATGGCGGATTAGGAGCGTCTGTGGTTAGCACAACATCACCCGCAGCAGCCACCAACCCTTCTGCCCTTCTCGAACACATCATCACCCGGCACCACCCGCCCAGCAGAAACCAGGAAGTTGTCCTTTCCTGTGCAACACGAAATGCGCTCTCGACGCAGCTGGCACACACACTACGCAACATGCGGCCCAGGTGCCCCATGCACAAGTCCTCTTACGCAGAACAGGACGATCCAGTGGCGCACCACGGCAAACAGGTCTTAGAAGTTCAGGGCCTGAAGCGCAAAGGTACGTCGATCGTCGTGCCTTGGTTTTCCCCCAATAGATTGTCTGACTTGCTCTTTCAGCGTATTGGACAAGTTTTTTTAACGATCTGCCTGCAGTAACTTGAATGTGAATGGACATCTATATGAGTATATGCTAATGCTTTTATATGGCAGTCTTTCTGCTTAGTTAGGGGTAATCTTAAAGGAACAGTCTCATACTCAACGATACATTCAAGACCTGTGCCATTCGAACTGCCATTGTCACAAATGGCACACTGCAATATTTTTTTTTGTGCGAGAAACTCAGCAGATACGGGTTTTTCAAGCAGTCAGGAACAATAAAGGTGCAGCTAACTAGCATTGCTTGTCACCGTCGATGATAAATCACACACAAGGTGTGTTTCTTTGTTGCAGTGGTGGAATAAGATTCCTTAGAAAGAACCCCACCGTTGTCTATCGCTCTGATCGCTCTTTTGCAGATTTGATAGAGTTCAACCGCATCTACGACGACAAGGGCACTTGTGCAAACCTCCTCAACATGGTAACTTTTTTGCATAAAGTATTGAATTGTTATTGCCCAGCATGAACATTATTCAAGTCACGTTTTTACAGGACAAGATGTTAGCGCTGGTAAGAAGAGAGGCACGTCTGGTTCACTTCTGCCAAACACCTCTTCTGTTTAATCCAACATGGAGGATACGGGTTGCTCAGGTACGCCACTTCTCAAACATTTTTTTTTTCTGCGTTGAAAAGAAAGCCAAACTGAGGCCCAGTTGCCACAGTCTAGCTGCACCCCACCTCACCTCCAGACAGTATATCACACCAGTTGTAACGAATTCTTCTCACACATTGAAAAAGCCCATGTGCAGACCCAACTGCTCAGTACAGATAAGGTTTGGTAAAGAAGTTCATATCCTTGGATGCCTATCAGAGACTTGGCAAATCTGTCTGCTTAGGTGCGAGATCACACGCTGGATCCCCACGGATCACTGTTTGAAGGATGTCCCATGGAACAAGGGGCAAATCAGGTGAGGAAAGCATTGTCTCACTTTTTTTTTTTCTTCGTTTATATTTTTGCTTGTCTTGGAAAATGTTATTAACACTATCCAATCTCTCTGTGCCATCATCCGTGCTGTTTGTCTTGTCAGTCCTTGCTTGTCTGACTTTTTGTATTTCCTTTTAGTTTGACTGCATCAGCTGGTTAAACTACTAGTAACTTCCAATACTAAAAAATTACCCAATAACATTGATTACACAACTTCCTAAAATGAAATTACTGCCAGTTGCAGTGAGTTTGACTTTTGTTGGAAAATCTTGTGTTCATGGTTCCTCCAATTATAGTAGATGGGAAAATTTTTCACTGTACACTCAAACTATACTTAAAAAGTACAGAACCCTTTTTTGTAACATTTGCTTTTCTCAGGATTCATGTATGCTCGACAGAGTTGTTGGCATGTTTTGCAGAGGGCAAGGCACAGTTCTGGAGGAAGTCAAAAGGGCAGTGGAGACGGCAGTCGTATCCGACGTGCAAGTGGAGCCCCCTCCATGTCAGGTCAAATCTCGCCAAAGCACCGTCGTTCAGCAAACGAGGAGACCTGGCATATGACTGTCTGCAGCCACTACATCCAGGAGTACATTCAATACCTCCAAAACCTTGGCTTTGTTGCCATCCAAACGAAGCATGCCTCCTCAAGGAAGTCAAGGTGACCTAATTTTTTACATTGCCAATCTGCATAAGATTTGACAGCAAGGTGTAGATGCTTCCAAGAAGTGCGCGTAGTCCAGGACAGAAACGTAGCTCTAAATATCTGTTGACCATCACCACTGTCACAAAGTGACTTCGGATCACCTCACTGGTGCTTGGCTCTCAAGCTCCTCTTCCTTGTGTAGAGCCATGCATGTGTCATGAGCTGTTTGTGTCGTTGAGGCCGGGGTGCGACTAATACGTGGTTAAATCAATAGCCCTGAGATGAGGGAGACGGTCATGTGCCACCAGCTAGCCTGCGCTTTCGTTGTCACTGGTTCGCTAATGTAGTGGTTGTCGTACACAGTATGGTGTCCATGCGTCGTACAAGCCGAAACTCAGACGCGAAGACAACATTTGCGAAAAAAGTGTCAGGGGGAAGCACGCTGGCTGCCCCAGGAGCGGAACTTCCACGTCACTGCCTTTTCCAGTGGCACCTGGGGGGACTTTATTTCTTTGAGGTCGGTTTCTGTGACCCTTATGTCTTCTGCAACCTCTACACAGTAGAACGGCCACGCCTGCTGTCTAGTGGAACATCATTTTACATGTCCCAGGTGAGGCCACGATAGTGAGGGATGACTGTTGCAAAAAGACATCAGGCACAATCTAACCAATTCTGTACACAGATTACATCGGAGTTCATAGAAGACATGGACAAGATCCGAGTGAACATGCACATGCACTCCTTCACTTATGACTACCACCTCCGAACAATTCATTCGTACGTGTCTGGGCAGCAACTTCTCTTCAAACACGGCTACCACCTGACCAGCTTTCTTGATGACTTTGTCAAATATTATCAGAAGTCACCAAACTATGCACGGAACCTCATATATGCGGGTAACTTGCATGTGATCGATTGATTTAACTTGATAACCAGGTAAAGTTGCATGTGGAATGAGGCCTGTAACTTTGTGTCCAGGATCGGTGAGCATCCCGACCAACACAGTTGACCCGAACCAGCTTTACAACTACATTATCGGACACAACAAAATGTACAACATGAAGGTCATCCGGATGGTGCCTGTCGTCTGTGACACTGATGCTGACGTAGTAAGGAAAATATTCTTAAAGGCTGGTGAATCTAATTCCAGATAGATCCAGATTATTGTGCTCAGTACCTCTAAAGCAAAAAATTAAAAGATAGAAAAAAAACGTTTTGACCATTTTATGTTAGGACACTGAGTACGCGTTGGTGGAGATCTCCAGCAAGAAGGTCAGCTACCGTGATGCGAACGACGTCCAGCAGACCGACAACTTTTTTGTGGGGATACTCACCATCCAAGATGCCTCACCAGCCCACATTGAGCGCAAAATCCTGTGCCTCAACTACTACATCCTCCTCACAAGCCAGAGGGAACTCTTTCCCAAGTTCACTAGTGTGGGACCACAGGTTGCTGCCTGTGCCACTGATGGGGCACAGGTTTGTATTTACATCTTGGTGTACACACAGTGCCCTGCACTTCTAATACAACTCTTTTGAAATTTGCATCTCAGGATAAATATTTTTCTTCACGAAGTTGAATCATGAAACTCATGCAGAAAATGTGGAATTACTGCCTGCTCCTGAGGTTTGCAAACATTCCCCTTTTAAGGACGACACCAACGGATGTTTCCGTCCGGTGCGGCTACCAGGTGCATCTTGCTCCCAACCTACGAGTCGCGCTCCCTCTCGTCGGAGTTCCACTGTGTCTTCTCGCCCGATCGAGAGGGTCAAATCCTCGCAGCAAATGACTGCGACTGACGAAATCAACGTGCTCGTGTCCGGAGCATCATCATCGTCGTCTCTGCACGGCATGGGGAATGGCACCAGGTATGAACCAAGTGTACTTCTGCATGTTGGTTTGTTTGCTGGTGTCTTTGCTTCAGCTATGCAGTTCATTTGAACAGTGTTTGTGGTGACAGGTATATGTGGCGCTTAGCCGATGAGGCGATAGGCCAAGATCGTGTTCAGTCAGTCAGTAGATACCATGCATCCAGCCAGTAGGTTTCAGTCAGCAGGAGAGTCGGCAGGAGAGTCGGCAGGTAGCCACAATATAGTGGTGCAATGCTAGTAAAATGGTGAGGGAGAAGTAACCAGTGGTGGTGGTAGTGCCTGTAGTATATGGCACTTAGCCAGTGAGGCAATTTGCCAAGATTGTGGTCAGGTAGTGAGTGAAGACAATCAGTAATCAGTCAAACCAATCAGCAGGAGAATCAGTAGGTAGCCACAATATAGCAGTGAACCGCTAGTAAGGTGGTGAGGGAGAAGTAGCCAGCGGAGATGGAACCAAATGAGAGGAAGTTTTCAGGGATCAGTTGGAGTTGCGCATTCCGGCAAACTTGAGCGAGTTGACGATTGCGTTGAGAATTGTGGAGAGCACAGTCCAAAAGGCAATGTTCCACAGTTTTTGAGGCGCCACAATCAAAGCACGTTAGGGAAGGAACAAATCTGATGGTGTGTAGATAAGGGTGCGTGTAGATGTGAGGAATGAGGCAACGGAAAAGTGTAAGAGTGATCCCACATTGACTCATGACAGCCAGGTCGTGGCACCATCGGGAGTGCAGGGGGAGTGTCCATGCTGATTTGTGACGAGCAAGCGAGGGTTGCATAGATGTTCGAGTCGTTCGCACCAGCCGATGATCAAGAATGGACAGTCCCTTACTGAAAGTACAAGGTGCAGTGTCGACGACAACTTTGCCAACCTATCAGCCTGCTCGTTGATCCATATCCAACATTGTCAAGGGGCCCACGTGAATAAAATTTGGCTGATTAAATTGTTTCATATTTAACCAGTGTTTACTGTTGCCCTCAGCGTACAAGAAAAAAAATTTTTTCTCAATTATCGTCCTAAAAATCGACGCTCACCCTACCTACAAGATCGACCGATAACTCGATTTATATGGTGCACTAACTAGTGAAGTATTACCTATGAGTGGAAGGTGCTACTCCTCTTTGATGTCATTTCTGGTTCATATGTAGCACAACTTAAATGCTACTTGGTGATAAAAGTAATATCAGTGTCACTCCCACTGGTTAGTGGAGTGCACAACAATTAGGCTTTTATTTCAGTCTTGGTTTATAGCGGTTGGGAATGTACAGAAAGAGGCCAAGCAGAATAATGTACATGTCGAGGCAGTCATGCCGTTTCTGCTGAGAATGGCTACAACTTAAGAATCTGGTAGTAACTCGTATTGTGCATCATATGGAAAATCACATGTGAAGCACGTTTTTCACCCATAGATCCCGAAGAGGATCCTTCCGTGGCATCTGCGAAGAAGAAGTGGCTTACTTGGGCTACTACAGCAACCACGAGACACTCATGCAGAAGGTGATGTCTGAGCAGGCGGCCGCAGTTGTCGAGCATCTGAGAGGCGTCACGGGGAGGGCTTCCCTACACTGTCGACGCGACTGCCTCTGGAAATGTCTCACGGCTAGGAGCAAGCCGTCAGACGAAGTGGTAAGATCCTTGGAATGTTTAGCAATAAAATGGCGTTCAAAAAATCTTTCTTTTAGGCTTCTCATCTCAACTTTGCGGAGTTCACAGAGCTACTGGGATTTGTTGAGATAAGCCGTCTGGACGAGACTGATCCGCAGCTGACGCCGTTTCTTACCATGCATTTCACCTGGTACCAGGGACTACGAAAGGTCCTCACCAGTTATTACGGCGAATCCATCTCAGCGTTTCACAGTCCAGATGGTGCCATACAGCATGTGGTGAACTTACAATTATTTCTGTTCTACTCTTGCACATTACTAATGCGATCCCAAACATTCACTTTCTACTCCTCAGGTGGTGTCTTCTGCAAGCTGTCCCGATTCGTTGATATTGTTGACGACAAATACGCCAACCTACCGTGCAGTAAGTAGAGCTTTTTCTTATTAACCATTTGATCAGTCCTTGACTTTTCACTGCTCAGCCTTTTAGACCCTATCCATATCCATAATAAAGAAACTTGAGTCTAGAAAAGCCAAAAGCACACACAAAGTCTCGGACATTTCAAAAGTTTGATTTCTTCATTGTTTACTGGCAGGATGTAGTGTTTTGGGTCACTCCTGTTTCGAAAAGTAAAAACTGTCCTCCAAGGACCAGGCTTGGCACTGTGTGTTTTCACTCAGTTGTGTAGCAGAAAAGCTTTTAAATGGGTGGGAGACTTGGTCACCTTGCATTCACTGCCAACATGCGAACTGTCATTTCTTGCCTTCCACCCCCAACACAACCTGCCCTTTGAAACTATTCTATCTCTGACCAAGTTGATTAATTTTTGTTACATATGTATTGTTTTGCTGCATCTTCTTCCTTGCTTCCAAATTACGCTCTTTAAAGAGCGCCACAATATGACTTCACAGGAAATCTCCAACAACATACTGCGTGCGGTTTGCCTGCCAAGGCTGGCGGCATGTTGCACGCCTTAGTGTGCATCCTGGGCCGACTTCAGGGGGATCTGTGCCACATTTGTTTGAA
>JARGYV010088801.1:3172-35676 GCA_029532675.1 Ornithodoros moubata
GTAGTCATACTGACACCACGGACAGAAACCGAAACTCAAGGAGGATTTTATTATTTCACCACAAGTGACACGCGATATATAGTAGACATCACAACCATGCTCAACTCTCTGACGTGCTCCCGGTTACCGACCCCTGTTTAGTACATGCAACACATCACGGTGCACATCAGGATGATGGATGAAGCGACATGGTGGATTGATGTGAGGCAGTAGAGAGAGAGAGAGAAAAAAAAACTCACCTGGATTCATGCAGCGTAAAACGGCTTGAAGTGTGCAGCCGTTTACATGGCTAAAGATACTCGGTCTTTCCCACTCGCCGAACATTCGAACGTTCTCCGCCCGGATGTGATCCCAAAGTCGGCTGTACATTGAGTGGCTCTACTACATTACGTTACGTCATCGACGTCCCCCAACAAAAAAAGGAAGCGAAGACCGCTTATCGTGACAAGATGTAAGTCCTTCGATCTGCGTAATATGCATGAGTTTCCTGCGGTATCCGTGAAACTTTAATTCACTTAAAAGTGTACTTATGCGCCGCGCTCGAAAACAAAGCTCACTTTCATAGAATTATGGACAGCAGGAACGGTTTCCTCCCGCCGTTTTTCATCCGCCAAAAGAAGAAACGGAAAAGGAAAAAGGGGGAAAAGTGATTCGGGAAGAGCCTCCCCGCGTCACTCACGTGATATCCCCGGGTTCCTGCACGGGTCGGCCAATGTATGGACGCCCATTTTAATTTTCTTCCTTTCCGCAGGCGGGAGAGTGATGCGGAGAAGTTGAGCCTTGTTTCATTACTCCGTGTGAGTGGCTTGTAAGAATGGTCTGCCCGTAATGTCCATAATGCAATTTTTACGCTAAATACAGAGCACGGGAGGATAGTAGCGCTTCGCCATGAGTCTGGTCGATCCTGCTTTTTTTTTTTATGTGCGTCATATCGTGCTGCGGATAAAATATGAAATAAATTATCTGAAAACGAATGGCGGAATAGCTGTATGAAAAAAGATCTTTGTGTGTGTGTGTTTGTCGGCGTTGAACACATAGTGATGTGATTCGTTTCTTTTTTTATTTTTGCGTCGTGTTTCTAATCTTTAATTTACATAATATTAGCGGCGAATAGATAAGACGTTGTAACGATTACAGTGCCATCTTATAAAACATCCAGTGTAAGCGGTTCAGTAGATTACGTGACGCTGGAGCATGGAGCGGAAACTCGTGCGTAATTTTTCGATGCTTTAGTGTGTGACGCTCTCAAAGCAAAGTGAGTTCTACATTTGCTCCGGACGCTTATGCGAACAAAAAAATTAATGAGTTACTCACTCCAAGCACAACACCCAACGAAACGGCCGTTGAAAGCGCTCTTACTCTCATTACCTTTTATAGGCCCAGCCGGACAATCTCTGGAATTTCTCGTGGATGTAGTCGATTACAGTCTCCGGCAATACCATGTGAAAGGAATTCGTTTAGTCATGACTCGAACCCAGAATGTTCAAGGTCTACCTTCAGTGCGCTGAGCCATAAAAACAAAGAAAGAAAGTCGCAACAAAAAATGCACGGCGTAACATTGAAATCCACACCATAACGAGTTTCTCTCCTCCGGAGCCATAAAACGCGATATCGTCCCAGAACCCCTGTCCATAATATGAGCGTAGCCGTATCAGGGCGATCCGTCCATGTCTTCAGCAGGAATCTTGCAAAACTGCGCGTTCTTTAAAGTCACTTTATGTCAGCTCGACTTCAGGTTCCTTCACAGCGATCAGTGTTTCTCGAATGTCCCCGCCCAGATTAGAAGGACCACCGACGCTGTCTGTGACGGGTGCGTCCCTCTGTCCTTGATTGCCTTCTCCGGGCTCCCCTCCCAAGTCTTGTAGGGATGCTCCCAGCGACATAAAAGCCGTTCCATGTTTGCGCTCGCGTATCTTTTTAAATTAATTGTCGTGAATGTGCCTCCCGTTACGGACCTGCCTCGGATTAGCCGTGCAAGATAAAATGTGATTTGTCATTCTATGTCGCCGTCGCGAGGACCTGCCCTATCATCAGCAGGCGATATGGCATATACCCCATCTGAGCCTCCATTAGTGTAAGAGATGACTGATTGCAGGATCTGCCTGGCCTGTACCGCTTCCAGATATTCCTTGCGTGTGACATTGAGAAAAATGTGATCGGTACGTTAAGGCGATGTCTTGAACGTTATTTTATTTTTTATTTGTTTAGTGTTGTCTGGATGCAAACCATATGAACGCCACCCAAGACAATTCACCAAACTGTTTTCAGATGTCACTCGGTCGGGACTGGTGCCTTCCTACTTTCTGTCAAGGAACGTAGGCGATAAACACAGAAGAGATAACGATTAGCACTAAGTCTCGTCTTATTGCTATCTTCACCGAAAATCAACAACGATTCCTTATAATGAAGGCGTTGGACCTTACTGAGACTTCGATGTGGTTGTTTCCTTTTCGTCTTCTACGTCTTTAGTTTCTTCAGTCTCCAATTTTGTGTCCAGCTCGCTTCCTTCCGAACTATCAACAGCATCGTACAACATATTCGTGATGTAAGATGCTGTTGAGGCGAGACGCGTTCACCCCTGGACAGCAGATCGGGTTCTTTGGGCTTTCTGGGTGCTGAGCGCTAGAACATGTGCGGTACTATTCCCTTACTGTCCCTACAAGCTGTGGCTGCCTGCGTAGACACCTCGACCTACTGTATTATTGTACTACAATTATTGTACCACAGGGTCTCACAAGGAATCCTGAAGGGACAAGGTCTACTGCGTTCAAGAGGCAATTCTCCCGAAGTGCTCTTCTGATTGAAATATACGTCTAAACAATCAGCAGGTGTGGCCCATTAGGGAAAACGCGACGTGATGCAGTACTTACATTGCGCAATGCCTACCCGACTGAACCAGCGTGGGACAATAATTGGAAACCCCAGTCGTGGGCGAAAATCTTTTATCGCTCTTCAGATTGTATTAAGTTCTTGCTTTTCCTCTGCAGTCCTTCGTTCGCATCTAAAGCAAAGGCACATTGCCCGTTTCTTTCCTCTCAAAATGGCGCAGTTTGAGCCGGTAACCCACGTCTCGGACAGGGTAATTTATTACGGGGCCAGTATGAGAACGATTTCTAAAAGGGCCCTCCATTTTCTTCTGAGCAAGCCATCTTTTGCTCTCTCCATCGAATCGGGCGAAAAAAGAAATCACGAGAACGGCACACGCCATACACCGTATATATATATATATATATATTCTTCAGCAATTCTCCCGTCGTCCGCGTGAGGGCATGTGTGTGTGTGTGTGTCGGCACTTGCGAAAAACGCAAAAAAAGCGAGATAGCGGAAACTGTTTTACTTTTGCGCTAGGTTCGTTTCCGCTGTCGTCTGCTTTGGTAGTTCGTTTTTATAGGACTCGCTGTCGTTTTTATGAGTTTCAGTTCCTGTAGTTCTTCTTTCCTCCCCGTGGTTTGCAGCGGGGAATGAGAGGAAGTCAAAATCAAGGAAGGAAGGAAAAAATAGACACAGAACCATTGCAATTAGCGTCGCACGCGACCCACACGCGGGGGTTACGCCTAACAAACTCTCAGAGTCTTCACACGTGCGTAGCAGGTCCAAGGCGCTGCGTTTTTGGAATCCGAAATTGGACAGAGTATTATTTCACTCGAGGGCGTTTGTTACCACGTGGTACAAAAGCCACCTTCCTGATTGGACGGCGAGTTACTTCTTTGTGTACTTGTGTTCTGTTACTCATGTACTTGTCTCTGTGTATCGAGATTCTCTTATGCATTGACGGAATGCTTCCTTACGTGTAGGACTGGCTCTGGTCTGGGACTCAAACAATGACGCCTGTAACTGCTCAAAGCGTTCTGCCCCATTGCTGAAAGCTGTACATAAAAGAAAGGGTTTTGATATTTTTCCCTGGTCGAACTCACGTAACGCATCCACAAATATACTCGCGTACACTACGCTCAACTTTAGCCGCACGCGGCTTCATCAGCGCACCTCAAGGCGCGAAAAACAGCGACGCACGAAGGATCCCGCTTCTCAAGATAGTCTTCCCCTTCCTTCATGAAGGCATATGCCCCCGACCTTTCCCCCATTCGGTGTACAGCAACCGGCAAGGAACTATACAATCACCATTACACCAACCCACGTATTATCTCGATGTACTGGCGCACCCCCCGGAACAACATTTGCCTCCCTCATGGCAACAAAAGATTCCTTCCCAGCCCACCACCCCAACGGCAAACCTCTTCCCCCTCCCTCTTTTTCTCCTCACACCTTCCTCCTTGCCCGCACGTTTTTAATTTGCAAATCGCGGATTGCCCAAGCACACACACAGGCACACGCATGCAGCAGTTAACGATGCCCGTCAACGTGGATTAAAAGTGCGGCAGCCGCCAACTTAATCCTCCTCTCCTCCTTTCTAATCCCGACTTAATTCCCTGCCGTACTTCCAGACGGCGCTGCCAGCCGACAAGAAGAATGTTTGCATTCCCACGGTAAACCCAGCGTGCGAGAACTCATTAAAGGGAAGAGGCGGCATACATACGCTAAGACGCTTGGATTCCTGTTTAGCGCGGAAGAACCTCACGTTAGGCCTACGAGGTTTGCTGAATCTTCCGCGCCTCTGTATACCTGCCGGCCAGCTGGCGGGTGCTTTGCCCTGCCACTTATCACTTGTACATATCTCTTTGCGTACTCGCGATTCCGAAGAAAAGGCGACTTTCACAACTTTTCCAGTTATTGTGTTACGCTCCGGGGCTCTAATGTTACCGCAGGGACGGACGCCGCTGAACGTGCGGAGGATCTGGGAGGGATTTTGCGGAGAGTGCCGCACTTGGTGGTTGAGAGGAACTCCGTGAGTTTCTGCGTGCACGTTATTAGGTGGCCTAATGAACGAGCTGTTACTAAGTGGATGAGTCCTAATTACGTGCAGCGAACGTGCGCAGGCGCTCCGATAAATTTGATGGAGAGCGCGCGCTTTTTAATGAGAGGCTCCCTAGCTTTCCCTTGATGAGAACCAATCTACATAGAGGACGTTGTCTCCGTATGCATGGCTTCTTGGTTTCCTGGGCCTGAGAGTTGGGTTCTGCACGAGTTTCTTAGGAATACCTGTGAAATGCTACCGACCTCTGTACACTCTAAAAACAGGGCTTCACCGCATAACACCACGAAGACCAATAGCGATTTCGAATGAGCTTTTACAGACCCTATTTGCTCGAAGCGGTGGGCGTACGCCTTCTTAGTGACACTTATGCACTGCATAAGCGTCACAAAAAAAGGCGTACGCCCAATGTTTTCAGCTAGTGGCGTCGCTGAAAGGTGTCATTCGAAATAGCGATTGGTCATCGCCGTGTTATGCGGTGAAGTTCTGTTTTTAGAGTGTAGCAAGTTGTTAAAGGGACGGTCTCCTACACGACGACCTTTTTAAGACCTATGCCATTCGAACCGCCATTACCGAAAATGGCTCATTGCGATTTTTTTGGCTATAAACATAGCAGATATTAAGTTGAACGAATTAAATTGATACGACAACAACATCCGGTATGTCAGCAGGTACAGGAGTCTGTTAGACGAAAAGCGCAGCGAATCGAGGCAATTGTAGCAGAAGACGGCGCGCCGGGTCTCATTCAAATTTTAGTGTGAGCATTCGCCCGCAAGACAAACGAGCGCTGTGACCGCGCTGTGACCGCAAGCCAATCACAAGGGCGGGAGACTCTGCATTTCCCGCCACTTCCTGTTGACGTCACCGCATGACGTTTTCTTATGTAAGAAAGGAGGAAGATGATGAAAACACGTGACATCCGTCGTCTGCTTCCTGTACTATGTTGTTAAATTTCTCGAAAACTATTGCGCCCCTGCCGATGGCCTTTCGATGCGGTCTTACATTTGTTCTAACGATTCTTTTTTTGTTTCACTAAAGTTTCGAAATCGACCTTTCTGTACGAGACTGTCCCTCTAAAGGAGGGGGGGCGTCCGAAGTTTTGATGTGGTTGCGATACGCGTAGTAAGAACGAACACCCAATATCCCCTCTTGACAATAAAAGGCTGGGGGAAATCTGGTGGAAGCTCTAGCGTGAGCTTTGAGGCACGTTGGGTTAGTCTTTCCTCTACAAGCATTTCTTGGCGTGTGTTCTGCACATATAAGCAAGTTCGTACACATAGAGGCGCTCATCCAGAAGCTCCGTTACCATAGCATACCAACGCAGTGTTAATGAAACTACGTCGCTTAATCGCCTAAAATTGAGGCAGCGATAGCGCCGCTTGTATAAGTAGCGTACTTTTCTTGTTGTCCCTCCTCGTTCTACACCAAGCCATCAAGTTCATCAAACTCCGACAAAACGCGCGGAATTTCGCACACCCTGGAGGACAAAGCCGCCAGGCGTCTTGTGGACGGGATCAAGCATGAAAGGTTGCCGTCCCACGTCGGCGTAAACAAAGTAGCGCACTCGCGAGACTCATTATCCGGGACCATGAGTATATACGAAAGAAAAAAGGAAAAAGCACCTCAGTTCTTGTGACGACGCAGCAAACTTCACTTGACTGGCCTATAATCCGAGCTCCTTACGCTGCTCTTATCTGTATTTAGCGATGCTTCACACTTCATTCGCCTCGGGTACCGAGCCAGGGCTGAAGCTATTGTGCAGAAAGCTGATAAGCCTAACTTCGGAAAAAAAGGGGGGNCGCAAGACTGTTGTAGCGGGGCTTGCGTACATAATGCCCGAAGGAGGAGGTAACTTGGAAAGGCATTAGCTGGCTGCCGTATGCCGATCCATCATTATAATCCCTTGTGCCTCGTTTTAATTAAGCCGAGCTGGTGGCGCTCATTTCTTCCTGTCGTACGTGTCGCCTCGTGGAGTTGCGGCGACACGAGGACATACTGCGGCCTGTCAACCAAAGGGCGGAAGCCTCAAAGATTGATCGGGAAACGAAAAGACGGAACTGAGGCCATTATAAATGGGAGCGGTCATTCGAGACCTGATCGAGTATCTGTCGGAGTTCACGTCGCTGCAGTGCCAAGACGTTTACGCTTTTTTTTACCTAATTCGTGGGCGGCTGCCCATATAAGCGGGTGTAATGTGGGAGTGGGTCTTTTTCTGTCACCTATTATTTGGTATAAAGAGGATCACAGAAATAAAGAAAAAAAAAGGCGACAAGTTCATCCCATAGATGCCTAGGTTTAATTTTCTAGGCAAGTAGTGACTGCTCTTCTGTATCCAAGCCGGTATTGCTTAAATTGCCAAAATTGCGAGTTATATGTGACGTAAATCCGCTTCCTTAAACGTAGAATGTACCAATTTTCTTTTTTTCTTTTGACAATCCGGAGTATTCTTCGGAGTTCACGCACAGAGTCTGTGAAGAACTTCGCGAAAAACGTGCTCACTGACTGACTGAAGGCCCAATAGAACCAGAAGCTAGAGCCAATTGTATGGTAGTGTGAGAAGAAGAGGGACTTATTGTGAAAAGTGTTGGAGAGATTTTGGCACAGCGAGCTCAGTGCTTGTTGCACGTGTTAAGACTGGGTGGATATTTCAAGCCCTTTCGCAAGACACTAGCTATATGCGCTATGTTTCTTCGCCTAGTTTAGTTTAAAACATATGCTAGCGCCACCCTGCTTCCCAAGACCCCCAATTCCCACTTCCCCATTTCCCTACACCCCACTTCCCGATTTCCCAAAGCAGCACATCGTCTAGCAGACGTTCCGGTATTTGAGGACACAGCATCACCACCACTAGCCGTACAAATGTACTGTCTTCGACACCTCACTGGTACGTGACAAGTTCTTACGTGTTGTGCCTTAGCATTAGTCTTTCAGTTCAGTTCAAGAATGGGGATATACTTCGCTGCGTGTCATTTTCACAGATTTCCCCTGATGTCAGTCGCGGCCGCATGGCACCCTTTCTTTCTCGTTCTTGCCGTCTGAGTGACTGACAAATAACAGCTCCAGTTGCTTCGCAACGCTAACGCGGAATAACAAGAAGTTAGATAGCTATGTTTTTGAAAGCGAAGTGCTTGCGAAAGCCTCGGCAATTAAGACGAGCTCCTGACGCCTCAACAAGGTGATTACCCTGTCGTGATGAAGAAATAAGGGCGCCAGATGAGATGAGGGAGCAACGATAGAAGAAGATGCTGAAGAGAGGAATGCGTATGGTGCTGGCGTTCCAAGAAATCCCTTCTTGTCATCCCGACAAGTATACTGCGAGAAGGCTGAAGTTAAAGGGGGGATCAAGCAGAGGGGGATAATAATGGGTCAGAAACAGCGTAAGGTATATACTGCAAGGAATGGAATAAGAGGCAAAGACCATGTGGTTGCTTGTGACGGAGAAGGGAACAGCATCCCGTTCGGACTGTGAGTAACGACTCGTGACTTTATGGGCAGATGGAAAGAATGCCAGCACGATGCAGACAGGTTGACTTCTAAGGAAATGAGAGAATAGATCGGAAACGCTTGTTTTGTGTACGCGTGTGAATACGATACGCGCGAATGAATACACAACCAATGAAGACCGTTCACCGTTATTTTGCCTTGGGTTTGCGTGGGGAAAAGTAGTGCAGTGAGCCCACCGTTTCCAGCAAATAGGGTCAGTAAAAGATATCATTCGGAACGGCGATTGGTCATCACCGTGTTATGCGGTGAAGTTCTGTTTTTAGAGTGAACCGTCAAGCAGAATGATATCTTCCAGTGCTTAGATTTGTAGAAGGTTTAGGGTTTTCAACAAATCTAAGCACTATGTCATATCAGATATCATTCTCCTTGAAGGTTGGCGCTGACTGCACTACTTTTTCCCACGCAAACCCAAGGGAAAATAACAGTGTACGTATGTCAATCCAACGCTGAAAGGGATAAAGAAGCGATGTGCGAGCGACATCACGTGGTTGCGTTTTGCTGTCGTCTCTTGCGAAGAGCTGCATCCAAACGAACGACAGTGAATGAGGATATTAACCAGACACTGGAAGGACACAGAGCGAAAATCAAGAGGTACAATTTCCGCGAGGTTCAAGGGTAAGAGAGCAAAGGTTATTCAGACGTAGCAGCAGCGCGAGGAGAGGCAGACGAACAATACGCCAAATATAGAATGTCAAAAGAGGCGAAAGGCCTAGCGAAAAAATAAAGGCATGGAAAATATCATGGCTATAAACGGAAGGGACTCGCAGACGTTGACGCGAAGACAGACTGCGAGACGAATAGCGAGCGGGCCCGGAACGGGTTCCAAGTTCAGCCCGTCCCAACACGCCCGGGCTGCATTTGTCGGGCCTTCTTAGCCGAGCTGCGTCGGTGAAAATATGGCGAATTACAAGAAGGACTCTGCCGAGATAAAGTGAGCGAAGATGTTTCGTAAAACGAAGAGAGAGAGAGGGAGGCAGAAAAAAAATTGTAGCGAAGCCGAAACGTCCTTCTTCGTCATCAGCCAAGTCACATTACGTGTGCGACAGTTCCCCCGCCAGCTCCCGTATATATATGCGATGGCGGTGAGGTCATGCTCCTGCCAGGAGACAGACAGACTGTAGACGACTGTTAAAATGAAATGAAAAAAATAAAATAAACCCGTTTTCATGTCTGTAAAACCACAGCGTCCTTATCCTCCCTCTGGGAGACGAAGCCGCTGTCTATGATCGGGAGGATTAAGTATGACAGTTCATTCAGAGTTCGTCTGTCGACCCAACTCCGGCGTGACTTTAGATGCTTAATCATGAGTGCGGTGCTGGAAGGATTGAAGGCCTTACCACGTCTTCGATCGCGACATATTAGGCGCATTCGGGCCTCGTTCGTTCTGACTGGGATCCTCGAGACGAGTGAATCACGTTGTTCAAAGTGGTAGGGACAGCAATTCATACAACTTCTTGAGCGGAGCACGAAGGTTCGGTTCGTCATGAAAATACATTTTTATTATTCAGTATACGTCCTGTCATAATATTCTCGTATCTATCTCATTACGGTTATGTCTGTTACGCGTACTGTGCTCACGCACGGTTTCCGTTCAGAAAGCATAATGTAGACTTCTGCGGTGGTATGAACAGCGTTGAAGAGGTCGTTGACACGTCACAAACCGTCACGCCTCTATCATCCCCCATTTGTGTCATATTTTTAGATCGTTAGATTAACAACCTTCTCTATTACCAACGAACACGGTTGCAGGGCCGTATGGCGCCCATCAAAGCGTCGTCAGGAGCAGTGCGGATTTAGCGCCCTGGCAGCCCTTTAGCCGGAAGGGCACAGATGCAACCTGTCGAACGTTCGTAGACTCCCGCTCCTGGGCGTCAATAGCCTCCCGTGTAGAGCGTTGTTTGGGTGTGCAAGCAAAGCAATGGCGTGCTTGTGTTTTGTGGCACGGGGCTGTCCACGGATGTTGGGATTACCGTGCGATGGACGACGGCCGGATGGACTTCCAAGAACCCCTGCTGCTCAAGCTCCTCCCTTTGCTTGGCGGGTGTGCTTTGCTAAGAATAGCAGAGGCGCTGCATGAACCGCACTTTATAAGCTAGGAACCGCGAAATGCATTCATTAAGTACCCTGTTTATGGCAGGAGGTGTAATCGATTGCCGACGATGGAAGGTTCTACGGCACAGTGATGAGACTCAGCCTGAAACGCGTCGGTGATTAATTGACTCTATTGCCAGATTTCTTCCTTGGCATCTATGGGAAACGGAGATAGAACGGATATGTGAGAAAGGGGGATGCAGGTCTTTTACCTTCGCACTTCTGGTCGCAGCCACCAACGGCGTTGTATACTCACGACAAGCACAGCCCCCCCTTTATGGATGTATCGCTTCTATGATACGCCCACCCTATTGCCTGGCCTACATCTCTCCAGAACATCGCTGGAAGTATTTATGAAAGACAATGGTACTTTCGCCGCGCTTACGATGACCTCAGCCAGTGTTCGACGGAGAGGGCGTTCAGGGAGCCATATTCTGCAGCTGCGAACGTAAAACGGCACACGTGGGACATATTTTTGGATGGAGTACGTCGTTGCTGAAAATATACCGTAGCGTTAAATCACGCTTTACCCTCACTGGAAGGCTCACGCTAAAGACACGTAAAAGTTTCCAAGATTACAGTTGTTGAAGTTGAATGAAACAGCACGGAGACCACATGGCAAGAGAGAAAAGAAAGGCAGGTAGGGTTAGGCACCAGAAACACAGTGTCAATGTCTAATTCTTTCTTACGTTTCAGGTGTAAATCAAAGCCTGGAATACGCTGTTCACGACCCACAGTGCCGCTGTCTTTCTTTTCTTTTTTTCTCTCTCTCTCTCATAGTTGTGGTGTGCATATCACGAAAAATATCTATTGTGTGAGCAGCTTCTTCTGGCTCTGTTACTGTCTGGTTACAATGCTTGCTGTGTCAGTAGCGACAAATCGATTTTTCTTTCGCGATTTTCTATGGCGAACTTTTGTTTCCTTCCTCTTCTTCTTCTTCTTTTTATCTCCTATTGCTTGCCACAAACAAGTGCACAAAACACGTAAGTCCCGTGCCCTGTCTACGGCAAACATTCGAGCAACTAGCACTGAGCACCAGCGAAGGAGAAGCTCCACCGTCATCACTCAACAATAGCCTCCTTGTAATCCTTCAACTCATCATGACTTCCGTAACGGCCACCATCGCCGTTAGGGTTTCACCCTTTCATGTCCCCTTTGCGACACCCATTGGAAGACTGCCTCAAACAACGTCATTTCCGGGTCCAAGCCCCATTTTCTTTCTGTCCCCTCTGCCCGTTTCCGTTGCCCGTAATTTCTTCCTGTGTATGAGGCATACGCTCATAAGTTAAGAAAGACGCCATTTTCAGAATGGAGCCATCAGCTTGAGACATTACCGATCGTTGCAGCTACACAAAAGCCCCACGGCTCAGTCACGTCGCTTTATCCATAGATGGCGCGACGTGTATCGTTCTCATCGCGGGCTCGACGTGGTCTTCGTCCCGATGGTTCGAACGTGTCAATTGACCGGCAAAGACGTGCAGGAGGTCTTCCCCGCTGCCTTGCTTTCGGATATGGCTGAAGACGAGGGAACGCTTGCGTCGAGTCAGTGACGCACAGTAGTGGTTGAAGCGTGACTCTATAGAAAATGTTTAGCTTACAAATCCAGTTTATGTGACGGAATATTGAGGTGCGACGTATGGTCGTCCAAAATATCGCTCCCTCATGCGGAAGTACCAAAAATTAAACGTTTAAATATATTAGGACCTAGACGTTTTCAGAAAGTTTTTTTAAGATCATGACGTCATCAGAAAACGAAACCGAAACGCGCGTGCCCGCGACAATCAAAAAGGACTTAAATGTAACTGACGCTGTTGATATTATGCCTGCCGACTGATCGAACCAGGTTCATTTATAGCATAAAAAAGAAAACTTCGCACTTTTTGCATTGTACAGCGGCACGTTGACGTTATACCAGAAAGATGTGGATTACGTAAGAAGGTCCTCACGGAGCACCAACCGCGGAAATGACATGGCACCGAATGTCCCGCCGCTCAGACGCCGTTGTCGTAGCTCACTTGGTTTTTGTGCACTTGACTGGCGAAACGAAAGGGAGAGGAAGGGACGGTCTTTATTGTGTCCAGTCTAAAATAGTACAAACTGAATACAAAAAGAAGGGAGAAAGCTTTAACAATCATATTCGCTCGTCTTTCGTGTTTCACCACGCTGCTTTAGGGTACTAGGCTATTTTAGTTCCCACTCAATTCAGCGTACAAGATGCAAGAGTCATAACTTCTTGAAGAGCATATACGGATCCAGAAACAGATTTAATGTTCGAAGCAATAAGCGGGTCCGGAAATAAAACCTCCAGCACTGGTGAAGAACTGCAAGGTCTAGACGTTGATATTCCGCATAATGCGTCATTATTATAACAATGTATAAGACCAAATAGAAGGGATCAGTCACGTATTCATGACAGCCGGACATTAGATTTAACAACATGCACATAAAAACGTCAATAAATTCCATTACGCGTCGCCGAAGTCACAAAGCGCCGTCTACTAAGCCAACGCGAAAAGTTCGCACGTATGTTAGGGTCGATGGAAAACCGGACCCTTTCGTGCGGGTGCTTCAGGCAACGTTTGTCTTGGGCGGAGAGCATTTTTCTTGCTCGCCTACCTATCTACCTACCTACCTACCTCTGCTTTAGTTGCAGCAAAGAAATCAGAAAGGAAGTGGCAGAATTGACGCCTTTCCGAATGTCGCCCCGAGCCATCGTTCAAAGTGCTCGGCGTCCTTCTTTCTCGGCTGGCGTTGCCGCGCCACGTACCTGCTCAGACGTGCGCCTTCTTCCTGTCACCTGGGCAGAGGCGTTGGTCTTGGCACGTTCTGGACAACTTATCTGCCTCGAGCCACCGTTATCAGCCGGCGCACGATCATTTGCGTTTCCCAATATTTTGACAACGTAAACATGCTCCAAGGAAAATGTAAATGAGAAAAAGAAAATGCTTAGTCACCATGGCAACGGCTGTCGTGCAGTTAGCATATGTACACAGATTTTTTTTTTCTTTTTTTAAGAAGCGAGGTGCGGACGGCGTGAAGACAAGCGCTGTCGTTGAAGCAGAAGGATGTGAAGAGTGGAGGAAAAAGTGATGAGCCCGGGTTCAAGGGGACCTCACGCGACATGAGCTGCCATCGGTCCCGATAAAGATGTGAGGAGAGGAAAAAAAAGAGAGAGAGAGGCCCTTTTAATGTTGTGAGGTTCAAGAGTGAAGAATTCACTTTTTCTTTTCTTTCTTGAAATGGCACTCTGGGCATTTCTGACAGGCCCCGACATACCGATGTGCCATCCGTCTGAACTTTATTTTTAAGCTGGCGAAAAAAAAAAAAAAAAATCGAAGGCGGCATCGTCTACAAACTAGTTGAAAAATTAGCCAGGACCACGGCAGCTTTCTCGTGCCGTTCTGAAGCATTTTTCCCTCACTCCTTCGGTTCCTTTTTTTTTTTTTTTTTCTACGTGAACGCTGAGTGCCTTTCGGAAAACTTGGCGCGTACCACATAAATAGCGTGCGAAAGAAAGCGACGCAAAAGCGTCAGATGCAGCCACGGAAGACTGTCCTGCCCATACACACGTTCTTTATGAGAGTGAATCAGTGCGAGAACCGAGCGAAAATATTTTGAGAGTCTGTCGGGAGCACGATGTCCTCGTTCATTCTGAAAGCGGTTCCTTTACTTACGTCAACTCACGTCAACTTTAGGCCGTCAACTCTAGGCGTTCACCGAATTTCAAGCCTTCTTTTTTTCTGCCCAGTGCGCTTTAAAATGCTCAACGGAGTGTCAACAGAGCTCGCGTGCACTTAGACAGCTCAGTGCTGAGGTATGCTGCAGAAAGATAAGGTGTGGGAACGTGCTCTGTGGTCTGGATGGCCCTTGAGGCCTGTGGACGAAACGGGCTGCCAAGATTCCGCTGAATTCGCGAGTGCAGGACCCGAGCAGCAGAGCATTTCAGGTGACCAGGTCAGGGTATGTAATGTCATAGGACATGACTTGCTGCTACAATCACTGCGGCGGCACAGTGCAAAGGCCTGAGCGACTGCTGCAATAGGCGAGTCGCTTCTTTGTCGAGCAAATGGAAGACAGCGGACGTTGTCACTTGTGCACAATTGATGCGACAATTTTCTCTCAGTGAACGGATTGCAAAGCTGCATCTTCTCCGACAACAGGGCGATCGTCGCATTTAATGCTGCGGTCTCACTGCTCTCTCCAGAAACGGCCGTCTTTGTACCGAGATTGTAGCGCTTGTATTTGTAGCATCATTAAAACTGAAGTACCTATAGAAATGTGATCCCTTGGACTATCTACCTACAATTACGTAATTTTTACAAAGCGCAACGCCACGCAAATTTAAGGCGCCCAAACAGGACAAGTTGTTCGAACACTGGTGCTGCTAGAATCTGGATATTCCCACAGACCCTACAAAACCCGATGTAGCTCGTACTCTCCATATGCTTGATTGTATATTAACAATTAGCTAAGATCCTTTTCTGAAATGAACGCAGATGCCATGCAGCCCTGGGCTTCCTCGCATGACATTCCTCGCGCTTATCAGAACGTTCAACAGTCCAACCATATCACGCGCTCAGACGCCCTGATGCTAGCCAGCATCACCCAACATGCGCCCCCAAAACTTTTCTCGAGGAGGGAGCAAATTTCGCGAACGCTGCTGCAAACAACATCGCCCCACTAAACACTCAACTTCAACGGCGATTATCCAGACTCATCAATCAAGCAACGTTGCTGCGTCGCAATGATCGTAATCATCCTGCAGTCCGTCTCATTTCCATCCCTTAATTACGGCCTTCCTCTTTCATTGGCCTTTGCACTAAGCGTGGCCCCGCCGTACTAAAACACTACTGGGGAGGGCCGAAGCATCACAGCCGAAACCAACAGACTGAAATAGCTGACAACAGGGGCATTATGACGGCATGCGCTGAGTCGAGATGGCGCCAGTGCCGGCGGAAGTTGACCGCCGCTCGTCTGTCGTCTGTGTAACAGAGGTGCCTCGTGTGGCGGGGCACGTGGCTGTTGTCTGGTCACACTCCAGGCACCAGGAGTCTACACGTACCACGAGCTACACTCTTCGTGGAAAGCCAATTTGTTATATGTGGCAGTGCGCTACGGATCAGCGGTCAGTATAGATAAGTTAGCCAGTATTGCGATTGGTAATCGTTGCCGCCATCCCTTTGCTGTCAGAGGTTTCACCGTTGGGAATATCTCGATCTGTTCACAGACGCGTTTGAATAATGGCATTTGAAGAAGCTGTGATGACTGGCGATGACGATATGTCGTCCTCATCTGGGTACTGGGGTGTTCCGAAAGGCCGCGATGTGTGCCATAGTTTTTAAAATAGTTTTGAATAGTGGTCCGCAAGGAGAAGGCGACTGGGGAAACAGAAGGCAGCTCATCCTCTACGCCTTCAAAGACACCATGAAATTTCTTCAGAGAAGCCCCGGATCATCTCTTGCCGTTGCCGAATAGGCTGATGCCCTCGCATGTTCATGCCATACTACGTTTGAACGCTGCCGCGACTGTGCTGTAGCGGTAGGTTCGCTTGCCCCGAAACTGCCACCCGTATGTCGGCACAGTTCCCTTAGAGGTCGACCCAGGACTCACATTCATCCTGCTTTTGCCCCTCACCTTCCTGCTCCATTTCCGTCTGTCCACAAATATGACTCGTCGCCGCAGCTGCTTCGCGGCGCAACAGAAAAATTTAAAATGAAAATCGCTTCTGCAGTTCCATTAAGCAGGGTTTATGAAATACTGCTTTTCAACGGGTTTTTGAACTCCTGCCTATCGTTTCTCTGATAACATATCGTGTCATGTAGATGCGCGTTCATGTGGATTTACACGCAAAAGTTAGTAGTTTTCCAACTCAAATTGTCTAGCTCGAGAACGGTGCCGTATAATCCCGATACACGGGTTTCCCAGATTGTTCATTGCGTCTTCCCATAGCCAGCGTAATTTCTTCTTCCGACCCATCTGGAGACGCATGTAACCCAACATTATCTTGTGGTGCATCGAGCCTTCCCTAACCTCTTTAGCCGGCGTCTCATCCCCGAGAATACCGGACGTAGACGGCTTGCTCGTCTTTTCCTGCTCCAGGAGCTAACGGAACCAATTTCGTCTCTGCTAAGTAACGACCCTTCTTCTGCGGGCAAAATATACACGTATACTACCACCGTCTTATCCGCCAAACGACACTCGGAGCCATCCCAAGGCAAGACCGGCCGAATATATTTCAAGGGCCGATAGCATCTTCTCCGAGGGAGGCATCCTTCGTTCTGCAGCCAGATAGGAGCCTAACTGGATCGGCGTGCATTTTTACTGTTTCCATCTCGGGATCTTGTTGGAGGGGAGAATCCTCCCACACCGGAAGCAGAGCCACCCATTCCTTGTTTCGTCTCCCCCACTCCTAACACAGCCTTATCAGCCGGCTGTGAGTCGGAACGTTCCGGTGCTAATGAAGATTCAGCGCGACGTTTCGCCCTCTTCCCATGGCTGTGAGGCCGCACAACTTATGGTGAGGCTCAATTCGAAAAACTTCCTTATTAAATGCAGGGCCCTTCTTCTGCGGGTAGCGCATGGACACGATGTATATATACAGTCGCGGAGGAGTGTCGTCAAACCCCTTTCCCGTGCTCCAGGCTAATATACGATCGGGTTTTGTGGTGGAAGTTCTAATACAGTTGCTGTTTGGGGTGCCGGCGGGGCAGTTTTCCCTCCTTTCTTCAGCTGTATTGATTACAGCTGGCTTCAGGGAGAGGGATTGTTAAGTAAACTATTTCTTGCCGCAGGGGCGGATTGTTTGCGACGCTCGTAACGAACGGGGTGGATCTTTTCGGCACGGGGATAAATAAAGGGATTGGCTGCAGTCAGAAATGGCGAAATGAGGATTTGTAAGGGGAGGGAGGCTTTGTTTGGGGTCAAAGGTTAACCACCAGAAGATTCTGAGTAAACAGTGGATTGCCGGGGATCTCCGATAGTGGACTTCTTCAGACGAAGAGTACGTCCACGTCACGCGGTTGATGACAACTAAAGCTGAGCGTGACAGAAAGAACTGTGAAAGCTTTGCCGAAGACGAGAAAAAATAAGACTGCACTTGGAGTCGTTAACGCGAAAAACCCTTTCAACGGCGTCCATCGCCCTCAGCACTCAAGTCGTCCTAGCGTTATGCACAGAGGCGGCGAAACTGCCAGGCACACGTCACTCGAAAAGCGATGAGAGGCGCTTGGACAACACCCAGCACTTTATACACAGCCAATCCCTCACATCGTTTCAAATGGGTTCATCTTGAGGCAGGGAACGTCTCCAGTGTGTTTACACACACGTCCAAGACTGCCGGCGCTTAAAGCAAACTCGTACCAGTATATAGAGCTTCTTCGATCGCCAGAGTCTCTTCTCTCTCTTCCCTTTTTACTTTTCTCTGAGCATCACTCGACTGGCAAGCACACAGACACAGACACACACGTAAATGCGTATCACGCTCAGCGGGTTCCTCTGGTTCGGATATGGCATCAGCGATGGCTGCATGAGCAGATGGCACACCGGATATTGTCCCTCTTCACCCCGCCGCCATTACTGTTTTCTTCCGGAAGTAAAACTCGCGAGAAAAAGTTTTCTCTCCGCTGGGTCCGCTCATCTTACTGCTCTGGAGCTTGCAGCGAAAGCGCACCGTGGTCTCTCGAGTTCTTCTTTGTTCTTCATTGCGTACACTCTCTTTGCTCCTGGTTTGGTTCATGGCCGAAGGCGCGGAAAAAGACGCTCTTTTAAATGTTTCCTGGCGCTATTGTTTTTCTTTCGCGGCTGTTGTCATTGGCAGGAGTAATGTTTTGGTAGGGTCCTCACTTGATCGGAGAGCGTGGGCAGAGTGGGGATTTTAGCGGACGCGCGCGCTGTGCTGATTGTCTTCTAAAAGTATTGGGTATGTTGAAGTGTCTTGTTCAATGGCCGCAAGGCGGTACTGCGTACTTTATCACGCGTCTTGCTTCACTTTCTGCGTCCACGCAATCTCGTTCGCTCCGCTTTGAGGTGATGACGAAAACGCCGTCGTAGGTACGTAGGGTTGGAGGTACTGGTGGTTAATTTTTTCTTCCGCTTTTGTTTGACGAGTATTGGGGATGTCCAGCATCGGTCACCCCTTCACGGCTTCAGTACGGACAGTTTTTTTGTTGTTGTCGTTTTCATCTTCTACTGCAAGAGTTGGTTGAGAACGTCTGATGTAGCAGGTTGCATTCGCAAGTTCTTCGGTCCAAGCTGAACCTGTTTGTACTTGTACTGTGAAAAAGAATTTAGAGAAAAGCGTATGTGTATGGAAGTTTAAACTGAGAAGTCTTGAAAAATCCCTGTTTCATAACCTGACTGACACCTTTGGGATGAACCAGTAATTCATCAAAAGCCCCCCGTTGCTCCCAGGGCACAATGCGACAAAGCAGAGAAAATCACGTTGACAGCCAAAGAATGCGTGTTCAGCTCACTACTACAGAGTTCTAACACACACTCAAACGCCTTTTTAGAAAAAAAGCCCCGCGTTTACCCTCCTATGATCAAACATTCTTGAAATGCAGCGTTCGAACTCAACAAGGACTCAGCTACCTACCCCATGGAAAGGGGCAAAAATCAGTAGCCTTCACTTTCCTCTGTCAACATCCGTTCGATCCTGTTTATGAAGGGGTTTACAGGACGAAGTGGCTCCGGAGTAATAACTTTCCTCCTCCGCGTCATCAAAGCTGCATAACATCAACTTCCTGTCGAGAGCGTCAACAGCTGATTACAAAAATAGGCCCGGAACGCTTGGGCTCCGCTCCTTCCAATTCCGCGCACACCATCAACAGAGCGAACATCCGATGGGACAAAGTCGCCCGTGGCTGTCCAGAGGACCCAAAGTTGCGGCGCGCGGAAACTAAAAATATGTACGCGAACTAAGCGGAGCACTCCACGTTGAAAACATGAAAAAGTAAACAGCGGAATGGACGGTAAATGGGAGAAAGTCTCGAGCGCACAAAGAGCTCTTCTTGTGTCGAGTTTGAGGAAGGCCGCTTCGCTGCTCCTCCGGCAGGCAGGAAGAGCGACCGGGATGAAGAATCGGTGCAGGAAGAAGTCTTAAAGTTAGAGAAGGCATTGTAGAGACAAGTCCTTGAGTGCAGAGCACGTGCGTTCGTGACGTTGGCACGCGCCTCATGGAGATGCCGGCTTTTCTGTGAAATGTGGGGGCGCTAGTGTTCTAGGAACCTATACGCGGTGTCCTATAGCTAAGTTAGACCCAAGGGCTTTTAAAGAAAGAGGGTGCTGGTGAAGTGGATTAAGCTATCTAGACTTCGTCAGACGTCGAGGTCGACGATTTCGTGATCTGAGATTTAAATAGCTTGATGTTTTGTTTGTGTGTGTGTGCGTGTCTGGGATGTGTTCCTCATTTAACAATTTTTAACTGTGTTAATTCTAATAGTTGGTTGCTTTTACGTCGCGAGACAGCTGTGGGCTTAATTCTGAAATTAGGCCCGATTGAGGTGTATAATGAAGACAGACAAATGCGCCTCATGGGATTGTGTCCATCCATCCATGGGATTGTGTTTGTGTGAATATCCTTTTTCTTGGTAAAAGTAAATAAATAAAAGAGAAGACCCTTGATGCTAAATGAAGGGAGCAAAACAAAGACACAAGCTCAAGCGTGCCGTCACATGACAAGATTTGTCACTTCGCGCGTATTGAGCTCCGTATTTCTATTGTTTCCGGGTGTTCTCTTTTTTGTTTTTGTTTTTGTGTGTGTGTGTGTGTGCGGGAGCGATGTGTCAGAAAGTCATATACCTATATATCCTGTATATCTACCTATATATATTTAGTGCTCACAGATAGAAACCGGCTATCTCTGACATGCTTCTCCATTTCACCGACGAGGACTTTTTTTCTTCACTTAAAGTCCAAAAATCCGAGTTCTACTGAGATTACACGTTTAACTTTATTGCACCTTCAAATATAAGCCATGTGCAGTTCTCTTCTGCTGCAACCCTCTCGAAAACATCCTCGCTAACAGCAAAATGTGGATGAGAAGCCTTTGCAATGCCTCCTACAGACGACGACTCAGCACTCCCACTGCAACCTAAGCCTCAATCCAGGCCCCGTACGAGGTTGTGATCCGTAAGGGTAGGTGAATGCCAGCGATTGGCAACGCCTAATCCTGACCCCACCTGCATGCTCTCCGAAATAAACCATCGGTTGGCGAGCTTTATCGCGCTTGTCACGGCTTTCGGCGCCATATTTCCTGACGGGTAACGCCGACAGCCCCGCGAAAAGTATGCGAACCAGCCCGGTATGCCCTTCCGAACGCCACTCGAGAAATACCGTGGGCTTTGAAATACGACGCGAGCTTTCGCGATAGAAAACCAAGCTTGAAATGCCAGGATGAATGGCGCTCTGAAGCAGCGCCTGGTATGCGCCGTCGGACAACACGTTGAAATTCGCCTACAAATACTGCGAGTTCTCCATCTTTTCTTGGCCCGAGTTATTTTCTCTTTTGAGTCTCGAATTTTAGGCATCGTAAAAAGAAAAGGTTGAGGGGGCAAGGCAGGAAATTATTCGCGTGCCGCTGTATTTTTTTTTCTTTTTTTCGTTTCCCTCGCGCTTTTATTGGTTGACCTGAAATGGTCATGGTAGGCTAGCTGGGACCGTATGCCAATGGCGGCTTCTGGTACTTTTGGAACACGATCACTTTGGAACAGTATAAGGGGCAATGAACCGAATAGAGACTTGAATGAACCAATCATTTATGGCTTTTGGTCAGTGTTCAACTAGTGTTTATTGATCCGTAACAGCTAGCCCCATCGAACGTGTTTATCGTACGTATACTTGTATATACGGCAGCACATGCCGACTGCCCCACACGAACTGGCCTTACTGCAGAGCACATAGTTCCTCAGGTAATTTTAAAGCCATGTTTCGCTAGGAACACGAATAGAGAACGCATATTCACTCGACTGGAACACTCGATTGGAAAGAGTGCTGACAAGAATCGTTAGAGATTTGTAGCGTTAAAAAATTACGAATTCTCCACTTTGTAGTCACTCCAATTTGTAGTCAACTTTTTTCGAATTACACCTTTCAGCGACGCCACTTGCTTAAAACGGCAAACTTTCCAGCAAATGATGTCAGTAAAAGATATCATTCGGAATAGCGATTGGTCATCGCCGTGTTATGCGGTGAAGTTCTGTTTTTAGGGTGTATGCGTTGCCGTCTTGCAGTCTGCCCTTGCACCGCTCAGTTCCCAATGAAAGCAGCCTTTAGTTATGGAATTTCTTTCAAACTGTTCATTGTATCTGACATCCCGTCATCACCCGCTGACTATATCAAGAAAGCAGACGATATACGGTCACCTACTGCTTCATCTTCTGCCTCCTCCTCTACTTCCTCCGCGTACTTGTGCTACTGCTGACGATGATTCGGGTTTTTGTGGCGTCTGCGGCACTTTCACTCATGTCGCCAGCACTTCTCAACATATTTGTCACGAAACGTGTTCTCGACGAAAGTCAGCTCTTGAAACTTTACATCCCCATCATCATCATTATGCTGTCGTCGTTTCTGCTATCGTTTTAGAACCACTCTGCGGCGCAGGACACTCCCCCCTGTCTGTCTCTGCTATGTCGAAACAACCGCCAAAGTACGCATCTCTTCGGATCCATCATATTTCACGTCAAGGCTAAACTTTCGCGCTCACCAGCTGCACGGCAGCGCACCATATTTAACCCGAGCCGCTAATTTACGGCACTGCCAATGAAATGTGACTCCGTGCTTGATGCAGCTTCCCGCCTTTCGCGCCAAGACCTTTGATCGGATCTCTTTCCTAACGGCATCCCGTACATAACGACCACCCGGCGCGCACGCCCTCTGTACCATCAACAAACAATAAGGCAGCCTCGGCGTCCTTTGCGCGGGTCCCGTTTAATTCGGCGAAAATAAACGTCACCGCCAACGACATGGAATCGGACGTAAATTGTGTCCCAGCACCTGCTTTGTAAACCGATCGTCTATACACGCTCCAGAGACGGGACCACCCGAAGCAGCAGCCGCTATCTCTTCAAAGAAAGTTGCGCGTCGCTCCCGGTGGAGGCCTATAATTGATGTCGTGTCTTTGTTGCTGGAACAAAGCGGAGCTCAACGTTACGGCCATCTGTTATGCAAATTGGCATTGCGTGTTCTTGAGATACTTTCTTTTGCGTCTGGAAAGGATCACAGCGGATGGGGATAAGTGAGGAGTGGCACGTGATGTGTATCCGCTTTTATGCCAACTTCGCGCACGTAGAGAAGACACATTTCGGTTTCTCGCGAATGGATATTGCTGTTATTAAGGAAATTACGCGTTTATTTTCCTTCTTCTTCTTCTTGTTTTATTATTGATGTGCTCTCGTGTAGGCGGCGTGAGAAGTTTCTTGTATGCAGTGTACGGAGAACGAATTCTGTTGTCTTGTGAGTGCATTTACTGTCGGGGGAGCGTGTCACAACACTGTTATTTTCCCTTGGGTTTGCGAGGGAAAAAGTAGTGCGCTCAGCGCCAACCGTCAAACAGAATGATATCTTGTCGTCCTTAGATTTGTTGGCAACCTTATGGAAGGAGCATCTGGGACAAGATAAGATGAACATGGTGAGAGAACGCAAAGGAGACACAGACGGACACGGACGGCGTTCAACTAGCAACTGGTTTAATACACATGACCGTGCAAATCTTTTGACACAAAAGCGACCTCTTGCGGTGACAGGTTCACTGACCTCTGGCTCACGTTGTTCTTGGAAAGGTGAATCAACGTGGCCTCGACTAAGATAAGACGGTCCAAGTATGCTCCTCTCATAACAAATCTAACCACTGGAGAATATCATTCTGTTCGACGGTTGGCGCTAGGTGCACTACTTTTTTCCTACGTAAAGTCAAGAGAAAATAACAGTGTAGCATGTTTGGATTGGATGGGCTTTTCTTGGCGCAAAGGACGTCACTAGTTTGTGTGTCTGTACTGGTTTCGCGAAGGAGCGCTTTAGATCACAAGAGAAACGAAAACAAGAGCGTGGTATATAAATAAGTGCATGTAATCCTAAAGATACTCGCAGCCTTTTGTCAATGCTGTTTCCGCTACGCCTCCGTGAAACAGAGAGATGGGGGGGGGGGGGGCATGTTCCCCCCATGGCCCTCCCCCTCGGTACGCCCATGAAGTCTACGGTTCTTTCAGGAACAGAAAACAGACTCAATCCCCTCCATCAAGTTTGGGTTCTGGTCTCCTCTAAGTGTTGGGCGATTTGGTAGAATTTGGAGCAGGTGCAACAGAATTTTCGGTGGTACTGACGGCTGCAGAGTCCTTCCCCAGACGTCTGGCCTAGTTCAAGGCCGACAGGTTAAGAAATCATCCTCGCAAGAGCGCATGAAGACGTATACTCATGTGCAATTCCGTGAAATGGCACGCACGCTACATTACTGTAGCGCTACCGAGGACATCGGAGCTCGAGAGGTCAACCGGCTTCGCTTGGCGGGTCAGAGAAAACCTGTCTCTATTCATGTATCGCTTCCGATCTCGGACATTCTTCGACATCTGCCTCCTTCCCGATCGGTCTGATGGGTGTGCTCGCATTCGAACAACGTTTTCGTGCACTGCATTTACGAAAAGGGACCCTGACATGGTGAGATTGTCCATACGCGATGATCTGCACAGGAGCGGGTTAGGTCATCAACGCTCATTCTTCATGCAGCCTTCACTGTCGTCTTGGTTATAACCGTACAGAACTTAGTCCAGTACGATGTGTTGACAGGTCACCAATCATAGAAGTTCATATATCATCCGCGACAATTACTGGCTCACAGAACAGGAATAGCATGGACGACAAACTCATGAAATAAGTAGATGCCTACCATGATCCAGCAGACGACCGCTCGCGTGACTTTTGCGTGAACTTAAGTCTGCGTGGCGTGATTTATTGGTCTGTTCTGAATATCTACATAAATCATCAGCGTCTGACTGACTCTTCTTTTTCTTCTGCATAGAGGCGCAGACCTTTTTGTACACACTAAAGACAGAACTTCTCCGCACAACACGGCAGTGACCAGTCGCTGTTCCAAATTATATTTTTTAGAGACGCCATTTGCTGAAAATGGTGGGCGTACACTTTTGCTCACCCAGTGTTACAGAAATCGCGTACGCCCACCGTTTTCAGCAAGTAGGGTTAGTCAAAGATACCATTCGGAATGGCCATTGGTCATCTCGGCGTTATGCGGTGAAGTTGTGTTCTTAGAGTGTACTGGTCAGGTATGCGCAATAGACAACATAAATGTGTACCGTTAGTTGCGCGTTGGAGACGACAAAAGTGACCCATCGGTGTCCGACGGTCATTTGCGCGTTTCTGATAATACATGATGATTTCATCATTCCGCCTACTGCTTCAGTACGTTACATATCGTCAAGATGACGGGAATCTGTACGCTCTAAAGTCAGAACTTCACCGAGCTTCATGTCGTAGACCAATCACGATACGGAATTATACCCTTCACTGCCCTGAATGGTGAAGAATGGTAGGCATACTTATTTTCGTGACATTTTGTATTTGTACATAATGCCACCAAAAGGCGTACGTCTACTGCTTCCTACCAATAAGGAAACAGAATGATATCACCGCGTATTCGGATTGGCTGTTACGTGTTATGTGGTGAAGCTCCGTTTTTATAGTGTAGGCCGTTGACCTTCGGTACTGCGATTCGCGATTCTTGTACCCAGAGTGACACTTGTGTGACCAGGCAGTTGATGTCGGGTGGCGGTAATGCAGCTGGACAGGGTCTGGAAGGCGTAATACCGGTACCACTTTTACATAAGAGACATAATTATTCTCACAGCAATTGCCATTTTGCTCACGAATTTTCCTTCCCCAGCCCTCGATATGTGATATAAGTCTAACCGTGTGCGCCCCTTTTTGCCTTTGTTTCAGCATCTTCATCCATGCAAGGCCCGGGTCGCGCACCGCGGATCACGGAGCAGCCGGCAGACGTGGTGGTACGCAAGCACGAGCCGGTGACGTTGAGCTGCGGAGCGGACGGTGATCCTCCGCCTCGCATCATTTGGTTCCACGAGGGACGCCCCGTGAAGAACAGCGCAACGCGTATGCCTCTCCCCGATGGACAACTCTTCTTCTTGCACGTCTTGCATGGTCGGAGGGACCAGGACACCGGCATTTACTGGTGCGTCGCATCCAACGGCCACGGGGAGGCCAGGTCGCGAAACGCCAGTCTTGAAGTCGCAGGTGAGTGGACTTTCTCGTGCACTGGTTCCATGCAGGTAGTGGCCCTTAACCGCTGTTTCGTGGAACCCTGTAGGGTTCCACTGGGCCTTGCACTGTGATGCATGGGCCCACATAACGATGCTCCGTTTCTTCGGCTCGTGTTTTCGACCAAGGAAGGAAACGTGCGCATGCGCTGTAATTTTGTTGGCTGGTCAGCGAACTTCCTGGGGGATGTTTAGGGATCGTGGGGATGTATGACACTATTTGCTGCTTATATGAGAGCCTCAGAGCCTCTTCTGAAGTCGTGTGCAGGGGGTCATTGACGGCTGCATTCGTGCACATCCTCCATTCATTATTTGTTTACCGTTTTCTCTTTTAATAATTTCATTTTGCACTCGTCCCGCACCCACATTCTTTATTTTGTGATTAGCTATCGTTATAGCAGAAGCGGCACTACTTCCACGAATACTCCTTACGACGCCCCAACCACAAGTAGTCATATACGAACATCGGTTCTGCATTCAATCGCAGCAACGTTTCATCACGTACTCATGCACAGCTCACAAGATCTCCGAGTTTGTTATTCTCCAGACTTCGTGCGTGCTATCCACCCAATGGAGTGACAGTGACAGATGATCTTGTGGCGAATAAACCTTTCCTCCATATTAGACGGAAACGGGGGGCACACACAAATAACGTTGTCTTTCCCCCGCTGTTCCTCATTAAGAACCCCGAAGACGGCAACCAGAAAAGACACTATGCTTCTTTGAATCCTCTTATTATCCTCCCTTTTTTCCCCATCTGCGTGGCTTTCGCGATTTCATTAAACTCAACACAGACATTCATTACCCCCATTGCGTTAGCGAAGAAGAATCTGAAATAATCAACGGGGGTTTCTCCTTCTTCTAGGATTCCTGCGCAATATCCTTGGCGCGCATTTCGCCCAATCTATGTCCTGGCTCGAACAGAAACGAAATAACATTTTTCTTCTCCCCCTCCTCCTCCGAGGAGGCAGGGAAATAAGGAGAATGCCCACCCCATCCCTTCGGATATACATCTAAGAAAGCAACCGAAGAAAAAGGAGGAAGACGAAGCTGGCAGCACAGATTAACCCTGGAGCTGGCCAGAGTCAAAATTGGAATGCTCCGGCGTCTGTCCCTAATTTTCGAGCTGCGGAAATTGCGTCGCGCTTAGAAAAGTTATCATGCGTCGTTCTATATACGCACCGGGAGAGCCTTTCGTGGGCCCGAATTTTTGTCCGCGCCCGATTTTCTCTTCTGTCGCGGGAATTACCCCTTTTTAATTAAAATCAGAGACCTCGTCAGTGGGAGGGAGACATAGCTTATCGCAACGCCGGCCGTTAGGGAAGGAAAACTTGGCAGAAAATTGTCTCCAGCGAAAATAGGGAGCGGTTTCCTGTGTTACAGAAGAGGGGAAATCTTTACGAGCGTCGCGCGGTCCTCGAATTCCGTTGCGAGCGCTTGTGCACGGGTCGTTCGATACGTTCCTGAGATTGCACTCGGTCCGCGCTGGGGGTGCCTACTTTATGGCGAGAATATATATATATATACGTCCGCCCACTCTTCACGTTCAGTTTCGTTGGCTACGGAGGATCGCCGCCGATTGTCTTCATTCGCCGGTTGACACTGATCATTAGCGTGCAGTGAACCTATCGATTAGGCACAGTCGAAGGGAACGCATGCGGGAGGATCCAGCGGTTCCCCTAACGAACTCGCTTGTTATGCAGGTAAGTAACAATGAGAGCGCACGTTGCTGTCAGGCGCTGTGGTCATTGGCCTATATCGCTTTAGTTATTGGAGGGTAAAGAGGAGCGGAGTGGGTTCGTGTGCTTTCCAGCGTTGCAGGTATAGATGCAGAGAGGATTAGGTGCTTATGTACGCATCATTGAGATACAACAAGGACGGCTGTGAAAGGGGGCTAATTATAATTCGGAATTTCATCAGCCAACTGTTGTGCGTGTTTTCACGTTTCTGGGGTTTGGCAGGAGCCCGGTGGCAGCATGGATAAGAATGCTTTTAGAATTCACCACAAATGTCACTGTTACCCATGGAGGTGACTCTACGGTATCGGACGTTTGCTGCTAGTTTTATGGTGAGAGTAGAACCGAGACAGTAATCGGCTGTGCTAAAAGTAACGGTGAAAAACCGTTCTCGATTTTCGTGAGTTCACTTCCACACTCTACCTGAGCCAATGTTTATAAGGAAAGGACCAGACGAAGCTGCAAGACAAAATGACCCTAAGAAATCAAAATTTTCACGCACCTCATCGCACCGTTCAGTTGTGCCCCTCTTCGGGCAAGAAATAATCAAAACAGCTAGGTCACGATTCCGCACTTTCGCCCACATTTCCATTACGGATTGTCGGTGCTCTTTGCAGCAGGTCACACACTCTTCTCTCTGTCCTGAGCGCCTTCTCCTGTGGAGTAGGAGACCCCCATATGACCCCGTTGGAAGGAATTTCACATTCTGAATAACACAAGCTCGCAAGTATAACCTCGCGTGTACATGCCCAGGAACCTTCCTCTATGCCAGCGGACCGGGTCATCACCGACGTTCCTCCCGAATCAGCCGCAATTCATTACGGATAATTGAACCTGGCGCAGAAACACGCGCGCATCTATCACAAGTCTTAAAGACACGTTTTCACCCCGCACCTTGTGCTGTGGACAAGGTCCTGACGGCTCGTTAAGATTTTAGGAGGCCGCGATTAAAATTTTATTTCTCAGAAGCCAAGCAGTGCTTGGCTAAGCCTAAGGCGCCTCTGGGAGCGCCCTTAATCGTAGACATTGTAACTGGGATCAGCTACGGAATCTCCTTTACCTGTACGTATCAATACTGGGGCAATTATCTGGAGACATTTTTGGGCGTGTCGTACGTAAAAGCTGTCCCGGCGAAAGTATATGTCCCTGACTGTTATTTGTGAGACCCTGCACCGTGTGCACACGCAGTAACCGAAGCTAATAGGTGGCGTACCTTCATCAGTTATATACCTGTTTGTACCGTAAAAGTTTACGTGTAGTATTGTGTCATGAAGAGCACGAAGCGCCCCCAGCAAGGTGTGCTCGACAACAGGTTTCCTTATAAAGTTTATCTTGTCTCGTATCGGCAACTTTCTTGATGACCATGATTTCACAACCTAAAACAGCACCTTTCATTTCACTTGCTGCGTCTCACGCTACTTGTTAATCTTCTCCATTAACACCGAACTCTAAGCAGGCTTGCACTGTTGCGTCACGTTTTCGTCTGCTCCGTGTCCATTTGGGAGATCGTCTTCCGACTTTTGCCTTCGCTTTCCTCACTCGGTGCCACTCACTAACCAACCCGGATTCACTAGAACGCGAGGGTGCTCGCGGTTAGCCAACCTACCACTGCCCAAGGAGGAATTACGACACCTTCGCCAGGCACACTTCTTGTAGCCGTCGTAATATAACCGTCTGAAGAAAGGCTCCGCTGTCTCTTCATCCGTGGCGCCGCGTCCAGAGCCCCGGGCGAACGTCATCTCTGCGAGGGTCTCCCAACCGTAACCGCTCGCTCGCTTCCTCGCACTGGACGCCTTCTTGGGCCTCACCAAACTTCACCCGTCCGTATCTACATATCGGAGTGGGGGGGATTCGTGCAATATCCCTCTAGGGCAACTTCTTGATCCCACCTCTAAGCCCGCGTTGCGCGCCGAGCACTCTGTGAGAAGATAATCTCGAGGCGAGGCGGAATTCGTCTTCTGGACGTATCCTACATCTCTCGCCGCTTCTAAAGAGGCGGCCGTCTTAAGTCTTCCGTGGGATTTATGACCGATCTTCATCCGCGCTTCCAACGCGTTCTCTCGCTCGGCTATCATCCGTGTGCCTATTGAGATGCAGGGTGGATTTTCGCTGCTGCTGCTGGTATCGTCGCGGTCTGTCTTCTTTTACTTCCCCCTCCGTGCCCAACAAACCCGCTAGGCAGAGGAGGCTTCTCCCGTGAATGAGGCAGAAGGATGTCGGTACTCTGCGCATTGGGTGATATATTGTCGCGGCTGTGCTGTGTTAATGCGGTCCTCGCCATGGCGCAGCACGACTGTGGTTTTTCATCCCATGATTCGTCTGGGATTTCAGGGCGTAATCGCTCATGGAAGAAGCGTGTCATACGTACGCATTTCGAGTTTTTATGTTTAATTTATGTTTCGCCTTCAGTTAGGATTCCTGCTGCTGTTAGGCAGTCACTTTAGGGTGAATTTGCAAGAACTGCGTGGGCGGGCACCGTAAGTGTTTCGCAGGTTGTCGGTAAATCCCTACAAACTCCAGCGGAGGAACTTCGGGAATTTGGAAGCTCTGGCGAATGGAAGCTAAGTGAGAATCGTTGTTAGATTTCTGGGAAGGTACTCCGTGTGAGGAATGGCTCGGATAGCCTTGATATTCGCTCTGTTTTTACTTTTCTGTTTTCTTTTGTCTACAGTTTCATGTGAGATGAAATGTCGCTTAAAGATACTCTAAAGCAGGCTTTTAACAAATCTGTGTGTTCGGTATATACCGAGATCTCAGGGCTCCGATATTGAATTTTCACGCACGCAGAATACTCTTCTGGATTTTTAGAAATGTGACATTAAATATCATAGACAACAGTGTGTTTACGTAGATCGGTATATAGCATCATTCGTTATATTTGGTAGCAAAACAGTGGAACATCTGCATACCCTGCTGTTAACTATTTCCATCGGCCTCTCCAGACAGTGGTGGCACACATTTACTTAGGTTTGAGTGGCTACAGGCTGATTCCCAGGCACATAGTGCAGGGTGCTTTTAAACCCTACATTTTCAGATAACCATCAGCATGTGGGCTTGCCGCTATCATATCGCAACAGATTTCAAAATGTACAACCAATGATACAACACCTGCGCGTAATCGAAAAACGAAACTGACATTCGACTCTTCACACACACCAGCGTCCATGGAGGAAAGAATGCTTCTTTCCTCCATGCTAGCATCCCTCACATGTGTGGACAATGTGCGACTTTTCCGACCTAAACCTATAACCTGACGGCACCGAAAACAATACGCGAAACCCAGCGAGGAGCGGACGCGATAGCGATAGCAGGAAGCTCCATTGGCGCCCCAACTGAAATAACGGATTAGCCGAGCAGAATTTTAGTAGCCATTACATTTGTTTTGTCTCATTCTTTATAAAAACTCCTTTTGCACGTGATATCCTTCCGACGTACAACCTGGACAAGTGGAAAGTACGCTATTTCTGGCTCGGAGCAGCTTCCCCTCCTCACCCCAGTCACTCCCTCGCCACTTCAGCTTCGCTGAGCGTGACGCCGATCAGTACGGCCCAAGGTCGGCTAAAAACAGCCAAGAAATCATAATCAGAACATGAGCGACGCACGAAAACAATGTTTCTTGCCGAAATGGGGGTCTTCAAACACTAAAGGCTGCACGGATGCGTCGCAACACACATTTCTCAGCAGATTAGAAACATTTAGAACCAGTTTTTACGCGTGTCTTGCTGTGCAGGCAATATCTACAACGATCTCTCAAATTACGTAGTTCAAATGAACAATCTTTAACCTGCTCTACACTGCCTTTAAGATTTCTTGGAGCTTGCCAAATTGCTGATAACTGCTGCATATTTCGTTTTCTTATACGAGCGCTACTTTTATCTTCGCAGTTCAGATAGCGACCAGCACTCACTTGAGGGGTTACGACAGAAACAACGCAATGTTAACGTGATCATGAACGCCGGACGTAAACTTTCACAACAACCGCACACCCTGACCACGACTAGGCGTGACTGAGGCAACTTCGACACCTGAGCCCGTCGGCAGAATGCGCATCACGCGAAAACCTGCTCCCGTTCCAAAACATAGATGCATTTCCAGCTGTGACTCTCCTTAAAAGCTTCTGAGAAGTATCCTCTTGACCGTTGATTCGCGCGGTCAAAGTCGGCGACGTCTTTCTCTCGCCCTCTCGATCTAATCCCCGTCTAAATATTTAATTGCAGCACGTCCAACGTTTATGGGGAATTACAATCAGGGTGAGCCGCGCGTACCAAGTCGTTCCTCATTTGCGTGCGTACCTTTCCTCCGGTGTTTCCACGTCGGTGCTTCCGGGACCTGTCAATATTTGCGCACGCTCGGCGGGAAATGGAAGTTGCAACTTTGTTAGGACAACGATGGATCGGGAGAGTTCGGCCTGACTCAAAGTCGAGGGCGTCGGATTGTTCTCTTTTTTTCTTCGTTCCCTATGCGTAACTTCTTTTTTCGTTTCTGTCGGTGATTTATCTTTTGTCGGGAGTATGTGTTAGTATGGGTACGCTTTCTGTTTGTGCCAGGATCGTCCCTGTGTTGGCAGTTTGTTAGAAGCTTGCTGGTGCTAGCGTTTACTGTAACTATAGCCGCGCATGAAGGTTATTTAATGTGTGAAAACCCTTTTCTCGCCTTTTTTTTGTCGCGTTTTCTAATACCAAAAATTAATGCATTAATTTCGCGATCAACTCTTTCGACCTTCGTGGTCGCGTGCTTCGTGCGCCAGATGCGGAACCGATTTTATAGGGTCGTTGTAACGCAGTGCTCGTAACATTCACTGTTATTTTTCCTGGGGTTTGCGTGGGAAAAAGCACTGCACTTAGCGCCAACCGTCAAACAGAATGATATATATCCATGTTCACAATGTCTTTTCTTCTTCTTCTTCCTTCTCAATGTCTCGTTTGAACCGTAAACTCATCGTTAAATCTTACGTCTGTCAGAATAAAGGCACTCTCATTCTGGCGGTTGCGGCTTATATAACTGTTTTCGCCAGGCGCGTAGGCA